>MU752167.1:89419-104040 GCA_026770625.1 Nicotiana glauca | reverse complement strand
GGGGGGGGGGGGGTATAGAAAGCATATGAATTGTATGTAAGGGTTTTTTGAATTACTTGTAATATTTTCCTGGTATATAAAAGTTTTAATTACCAAAAATTATTATTATTATATTGTACGTGATATGAATTTTACTATTCAGACCTGAGGTTTCATAGTATTGCCGATGTATGTCTAGTCAATTTAGAACGCTCTTTTTCCTTTGCCCTTTGCGAAATACTCAAAAAGTAACAATCAGATTTAATATCTAAATCTTTTGGACTTGACCTTTTAACACTGTTATACAGAGTATGAGAGTGAGAACGACAAAAACAGAGAATAAACTGTATTTGTTACATTTCAAAACAAAGCATGTTATAAGAGCACTTGAAAAAGCTCAATCAACCTGAGCATAACAATGTACACACACAACAAAAGATATTGTTATCTTATTTTTCCCTTTGTGTAGAGGGTGGGGGAGGATGCATTTTTTTGTCATTCTATGCGTAACGCATTACAGTCTCTTTTGAAAAAAAAAAAAAAAAAATCACCAACTGAAGCTGATGGACTCAAAATGAAGATTGGATGCTAAACCTGATGAACAAATGCTTGCAACTTCATGTCTCATCTTCTTTGGCCCACACACTAGAACTCCAACACTTGATTCTTTCCTCTCAAACAATATCCCTGCAACATATTTATGGAGCAGGTAATAATCTCAAATAGATCTTTAAACTACCAATAAAGTCAGGTAATTTGAATAAGAAATTCTATAGCTATGATGATCTTGGGATGTAAGTTATAGACACTAAAAGAAGTAAAATAAGTTTACACCATCACTTCAATTTAATTGGTTATAGCAGGTTATTTATCTATTTTTCCTGTTACTAGTATACCAAGCTTGATCTATGACGGGTTAATGTTGTTGTAGGTTAACTTAAGCTGGTGATATAAAAAATCCATATATTGTCAATACTGCAGGTAACTTACTTTTGAGGTCTGGCCTTTGACCAAAATGGAGATTAGTTGATTGAACAAGTGATTGTTGAGGCAAACTCTCCATCTCTCTATCTGCATTATAGAACCAAGAATTAGGTGAAGCCATTGGAGTTGCACCTTCCATGTTCTGAATCTGTTTGGCATCCACGCCGTTGTGTCTCTTGTTCCAAAGAAATGCTGCACTACTTGTGATGACTATGGATATGCAAATGAGAAGCATATTCAGCACAGCCTTTATCGGATAAGAGTAGATCTCGTTCGTATTTTTATCGATTGGGTAAATGTAGTATTTATCCAAAGCCCCTAAGGAAATCAAAAAAATGATGAAGGAAGATGATATAATAGCACCAAGCCAAAGCCAATTGTTCTGGCCAAGAATTGCAGTGATAGGCTGATCAGATGGGTTGGGTTTGAACCATATCGTCCTCAAGTTCTTCTTATTTTCTGTAATAGTTAGTTGTTTTTCTCTTGTTACATAAGCCTCAATTTGTAGGCCTAACTTAGAAGTTTCAGCTGGGGTACCAGAAATAGGAAGGAGAAGGTCTAACATGGTAAGGTCCTCTGAGTTCTTGAACACACTTATGAGTAGGATTTCTGGCGTCTTGCATTTCTGTGACTCACTTGTGTGGATTAGCTCCCTTATTATGGAGATGAAAGGAGTGATTCCACTCCCGCCGCTCACCATAACCAATAAATCATGCCTGCAACAACACGAAAAAAAATGGGAGCTTCAGTTTATTATTGTAGCATACACTATGAAATACATCTAGGACGTATTCTGAACCCACTGACTCTCAGTTCCGCATTCGCTTCTGCTATACAATCCAGTATTTTCAATCATGTTTAGTTTGTGAACACATCATGTCATGTGACAATATCACCAATTTCATTACCAAACTGACCATGAACCCTTAAATTTCTAGTCATCCCCACATCTACTGATGGCATGTATGAGGACATACTAGTCAATTACACAGTACAACTTACTGTACTCTAATGAATCCAATTATCATAATTTAGATGACAAAATGAAATTCTGTATTATAGTTTTCAAACATACCTTAGGAAATGTGTGGAAGGAGGTCCATAAGGTCCTTCAACAGAGACATTAAGATGATCGACAGAAATAGGGGAAGAAAGCATCTGATAAAGCTTCTTGGACCAACTTCCTTCACCCTTAATGACAACACTGAGCTTATCTGCCTCCAAACTACTGCTTGAAGTGATTGTAAAAGGATGCCATTGCATTTTGGAAATGCTAGGTACATTCACAAACATGATGCTCGTTGGTGTATAACTTAAACCTGTGGATTGAAAAAAGGATTAAAATGTCAATATGGCTATGTGAATTATTTTGTAACATAATACTGCCTGGGTAAATTTATGTAATTTCTACAGTTACCTTTACTCTTGGAGAAGTTTAGCTCAACAGTTTCACATGGTAGAACTCGAGCTGAGACCAAACGAACATTTGACCGCGACTGTAAGAATCTCAAGTATCGATCAACCATGAAGAGGTAGAAACCGGGAAGCATAATTCCAGCATAAGAGACGCCAACATGGAAGACAAAGAAGATGACGAAGAGGATGTAGAGGTGGTGAGTGTAGAAGAAGAGCTCAAACATCTTTCTCCTTATACGAGGGAATGTTGCTATCCACAAAACCAATCCAGAAAGCAATGACAACTCTCCAGCCAAATTTGAGATATCATTTTTTGCCCATTTAAGCATCTGTTTCATTCCAATCAAGAATAATTACTAGTACTAATTAGAAATTCACCAATTGGACATAGTTATATTTTAGTACTTGTCATGATAAATCCTACTATAAATTACCTCAGACAATTGATGAGTGGCAGCCCAATAGATAATGTAACAAATACCATGAGCAGAAAAAAGGGTCATCACAATATGGCCAAGCCATATATGGTATTTAACACTTGCTTCTGAAGTCAGACCAAAGAGTTGCAACACTGAGGAACCTCTTGTAACTGGAACAAACAGAAATGTAAGCACTACATTTCCAACAAGTCCTAACATCAGTCCTGCTTCTTCCAGCTTGACTTCCCATCTGTCATAATTACCAATTTAAATTTATAAAATAATCGGATAAAATGTCTTATACATTATGATAACAACTTATAAGTACATAATAAGAGGCAGATGTCCCGAAGGGACGGCCCAGTTGGGTTTGGATGGCGTTATCCACACGAGCAACGCAGGTTCGAGCCACCTCAATGCCCTTTTGGATCTGAGCCTGTCGCATTACATCCCTATGTAGTTTGCAGGCTGTTACACAATGAGGGTTTCACAGAATGGTCACCTGAAGGGCAGAGGCTGTAGCAGAGGCTGCGGTTTTCCTGAGGTTTCAAATATATATATATGTAGAGAGAGAAGGGGCAGATTACTTACACTTTCTGTCCACTTTGGGCAACAGACAGTGGTGTGATAAAAGGAAAGGCAGCGTGCAAGTAAGAGGCATAAGACCAGACTAAGAGTGCGATAAACATTACAAAAAAGCTTAGTTCAATCCTTGTAACAATCCCTAGCCCCTTCATTATTATCGGTCTCCTCCATATTGCCAACTTTTGTTTTCCTTCAACTCTGATAATCACAAAATACAAAAAAAATAAAAAATTGTTACGTAACTATTTTTTGCATATTTATATCATCGTACTAGAAAAAAAAGGTTTTTTTTTACCTGTTGATGTTTTTATCACTTGATTTCTTCCTTAAGTGGAGGTATATACATCCCAAGACAGAAATAAATAAGAAAGGGAACGTGTCCAACAACAATGACATTCCTGTAGGGGAAAAAATGCATTTAATCTAACAAGTTCGTTAAATAGATGAAATTAAAAATTCAAGAGAAAGTTTTATAATTTCTATCTTCATCCAAAGAATTAAGAAATTTAATTTATGTGCAGTCTATCGTACACCATCTCTATACGATAACAAAAATATTATAATTACACGTTAAAATACACTGATCGAGGAAAAAATCAGAATATAGAAAGTAGGAGTGTACAAAGAAAATCGATAAACCGATAATTCAGGTCAAACCTGACAAAATAACCCGATTGTGGTTTTGTTTGATTTGATTTGATTTGATTTGGTATTGGGAAAGAAAATATGACCATAATCGGTTTAGTTTGGTTTTAAGTTTTAACTAAAAAAAACCAAACTGAAAGCAAACCAGCATGACATCACATATATATAATTTTAAAAATATTTTATACATAGCTATATTTATTGTAATGTAATTTATAAATATTTCTTTAAAAATTCATATTTTTAT
This sequence comes from Nicotiana glauca, assembly GCA_026770625.1. Lineage (NCBI taxonomy): Eukaryota > Viridiplantae > Streptophyta > Magnoliopsida > Solanales > Solanaceae > Nicotiana > Nicotiana glauca. The sequence goes on along the minus strand of MU752167.1, from coordinate 99,765 downwards.
CTTTTTACGTATTATTTTAAGATTGGACTTAATATAATAACTCAAATAAAGTTCAAATCAATATTAATGCTAACAAAAGAAGTTCAATTCAACATAAAAATGGCAATGTGTTTGATATCAATATTTTAGTTTTGCATTAGTTTGTAATAAAAATACAAAACTTAGTTCATTTTTTTCTTTAGCGTTTAGTCATGTATTTAGCCATGTTTATTTTAGCATGACTTAGTATTTTTAGATTATGTTCATTTTGTTAAGGCTTATTAATCAGCAATATTTATTTTGTGCTTTTACTAATAAAATCGAAATACCCGAAGAAAAAAAAGAAGAAAAAAACCGAGAAAAAACAAGATTGAAAAACTCGAGTTGGTTCGTTTGGTTTGGTTTATAGATTTAAAAATACGGCACCATTGATTCAATTTGGTAATTAAAAAATCTGAACCAACCCGACCTATGTACGCCCCTCGTAAAATAAAAAGTATAAACTAGTAGGATTACCTTGAGCTCCAAAGTAAGTGGAAGTGGCAGCCCGAGCTTTAATCTTGGGTGTCCATGTAAGATAATACATATTGGTTGGTGATACGATCAAAACCAGAAAATAGCCAAGTATAACGGTTACCACTAGAGCCATTATAACTGCTTGAATAAACCCATTGTTGTTACTTGATGAAGGAGAGGATGATCTTTGAGCCATTCTTGAATCCATTTTCTTTGTTTCTTAGTGATAATGAGTTAATAAGAACTTTTGGATGGAAAGTATGGTAAAGGAATGAAGTCTTATATAGTATTAAGAGAGAATTGAAATAATATTATCTAAATTGTCAAGCTAGGGTACATAAATATGAGCTCGCCAAGTTTACTCTTGAAGTATAGCAAGATTCATGTGTCCCTACTCTACAGTATTACGGCTGGGAAAATTCCTTTCTTATTATTCTAAATCTGATAATATAATAACGTGTAAAATTCCATGCTGATTTGAAATATATATATATATGGTTCTATAGTATAGAAGTCAACAGGAAGATGTGGGGATTGGTGGGGGAGGGGAATGTCACGTGGATAGCCCCCATTTTACACCATTGCAAGTTTCACGCAATGTTGCTTCACGTCACTTGGAATCTCAAATAACCATTTTATAGTATCTAACAAAATTCTCTAACAAAGACATTTAATAATTGTAATTACTGTATCTGAGTATTTTGTCTAAAATAGTAGTAAAATGTATTTTCTCTAAGTAGAAGAGTTGCAGTATGCTTATTACTTGCTCTCTATAAGACAGTAATCACAAATTAGTTTGATAAAGCAAGAAATTTGGGATCGTTAATTAACGCTAAAACTGTATGGGTCAGAATCCGATCTCACGGTAATTAACGGAGTTAATCCGTCTTGAGCTAATCCATAATTAATAAGTGGTATGGCCACTTATTCATAACAGGATTCGACTCTTGTCCGATTTAATCTACGAGGGCATGGCCTATTCATTCCCCCATGGGAACGAAACCTCAGCGTGGCCACGGCCACTTATTGCCAGCTCACGAAGCTCACAGCTATAAATACTAAGAGTGAAAATCCTAGAAGGGGGGCTTCTTCTTCGCCATTATAGAGGAGAGAGAGAAAAGATACCACGAGACCCAGATTATGGGAAAGTGGAACACCGTTGTAAAGCTTTGAACCTCTTCATGGAGAGGCAGACCAAATCAATACTATCAATAAAGGCTTTTAATGTTTCTCCTCCTAACTCTGAGTACTTATTTTCGTTCCCTTCATTTGGTCCAATGGATTATTACGGTTTGGTATGATTGTCCCTCATTTATTTATATTGTTTTACACTCTTAAAGTATATGATAACTTTAGAGCCAAACAAATTGGCGCCGTCTGTGGAGATATCCTAGCAAAATCGCGTAGTTCTTCCCTGGACCAAAAGGAAAGAAACGCCACAAAAAAAAAGAAGAACAACCCTGCTCGAATAAGCCAAAGCGGCATCTCAGACAAGGGGAACTCGAAGATCTCAAATCAAGATTTAAGTTCTCTCTCTCTCTCCGATCTCCAGTAGTGCGAACAAGAAGAAAGAAGCCCCCCCCTCCCCTTCAAGGGAGAATCCCCGTAAGGCATCTCCTACATCCCTGATACGGGATCCGGCCAGAAATCGTCACTAAGATATCTCGAAGCGAGAGCCACCTCAAGACAGCCTACATGCCCCGATTGGGAAGACAACGCATAAACTACTCAAGGCCTCAAGTCAAAACCGAGGTTCAGCACTCAATACCCACAACTTGAAAACTCAGGCTATGCGCCTTCGCCATCAAAATCGAAAAAGTTCAACTACGGTTGAACCAAGACTCAGGCTATGCGCCTTTGCAAAAAATTTCAAATACGGTTGAACCAAGACTCAGACTATGCGCTTTCGCTAAAAAGTTCAACTATCGTTGAACCGGGATTCAGGCTATACGCCTTTGCCAAAAAGTTCAACTACGGTTGAACCAAGACTCAGGCTATATGCCTTCGCCAAAAAGTTCAACTACGGTTGAACCAAGACTCAGGCTATAAGCCTTCGCCAACAAGTTCAACTACGGTTAAACCAAGACTCAGGCTATGTGCCTTCGCCAAAAAGTTCAACTACGGTTGAACCAAGACTCAGGCTATATGCCTTCACCAAAAAGTTCAACTACGGTTGAACCAAGACTCAGGCTATGTGCATTCGCCATCAAAATCGATAAAGTTCAACAACAGTTGAACTGGGACTCAGGCTATGCGCATTCGCCAAAAAGTTCAACTACGGTTGAACCAAGACTCAGGCTATATGCCTTCGCCAAAAAGTTCAACTACGGTTGAACCAAGACTCGGGCTATGCGCATTCGCCATCAAAATTGATAAAGTTCAACAAGAGTTGAACAGGGACTAAGGCTATGCGCCTTCGCCAAAAAGTTCAACTACGGTTGAACCAAGACTCAGGCTATGCGCCTTCGCTATCAAAATCGATAAAGTTTAACAACAGTTAAACTGGGACTCAGTCTATGCGCCTTCGCCAAAAGGTTCGACTACGGTTGAACCAATACTCAGGCTATGCGCCTTCGCCATCAAAATCGATAAAGTTCAACAACAGTTGAACTGGGACACAGGCTATACGCCTTTGCCAAAAAGTTCAACTATAGTTGAACCGGGACTCAGGCTATATGCCTTCGCCAAAAAGTTCAACTACGGTTGAACCAAGACTCAGGCTATGCGCCTTCGCCAAAAAGTTCAACTATGGTTGAACCAAGACTCAGGCTATGCGCCTTCGACAAAAAGATCAACTATGGTTGAACCGGGATTGAGGCTATGCGCCTTTGCCAAAAAGTTCAACTACAGTTGAACCAAGACTCGGGCTATATGCATTTGCTAACAAGTTCAACTACGGTTGAACCAAGACTCAGGCGATACGCCTTCGCCAAAACTTTCAACTACGGTTGAACCAAGACTCGGGCTATGCACCTTCGCCAAAAAGTTCAACTACGGTTGAACCAAGACTCAAGCTATGCGCCTTCGCCAAAAAGTTCTCAACTATGGTTGGACCGGGATTCAAGCTATGCGCCTTCACCAAAAAGTTCAACTATGGTTGAACCAAGACTCAGGCGATACGCCTTCGCCAAAAAGTTCAACTACGGTTGAACCAAGACTTAGGCAATACGCCTTCGCCAACAAGTTCAACTACGGTTGAACCAAGACTCAAGCTATGCGCCTTCGCCAAAAAGTTCAACTACGGTTGAACCAAGACTCAGGCTATATGCCTTCGCCAAAAAGTTCAACTACGGTTGAACCAAGACTCAGGCTATGCGCCTTCGCCATCAAAATCGATAAAGTTCAATAACAGTTGAACTGGGACTCAGGCTATGCGCCTTTGCCAGAAAGTTCAACTGCGGTTGAACCAAGTCTTAGGCTATATGCCTTCGCCAAAAAGTTCAACTACGGTTGAACCAAGACTCAGGCTATGCGCCTTCGCCATCAAAATCGATAAAGTTCAACAACAGTTGAACTGGGACTCAGGCTATGCGCCTTCGCCAAAAATTCAACTACGGTTGAACGAAGACTCAGGCTATGCGCTTTCGCCATCAAAATCGATAAAGTTCAACAACAGTTGAACTGGGACTTAGGTTATGCGCCTTCGCCAAAAAGTTCAACTACGGTTGAACCAAGACTCAGGCTATGCCCCTTCGCTATCAAAATCGATAAAGTTCAACAATAGTTGAACTGGGAGTCAGGCTATGCGCCTTCCCTAAAAAGTTCAACTATAGTTGAACCGGGATTCAGGCTATGCGCCTTCGCCAAAATATTCAATTACGGTTGAACCAAGACTCAGGCTATATGCCTTTGCCAAAAATCTCAACTACGGTTGAACCAAGACTCAGGCTATGCGCCTTCGCCATCAAATTCGATAAAGTTCAACAACAGTTGAACTGGGACTCAAGCTATGCGCCTTCGCCAAAAAGTTCAACTGCGGTTGAACCAAGTCTCAGGCTATATGCCTTCGCTAGAAAGTTCAACTGCGGTTGAACCAAGACTCAGGCTATGCACGTTCGCTATCAAAATCGATAAAGTTCAACAATAGTTGAACTGGGACTCAGGCTATGTGCTTTCGCCAAAAGGTTCAACTACGGTTGAACCAAGACTCAGGCTATGCGCCTTCGCCATCAAAATCGATAAAGTTCAAAAACTGTTGAACTGGGACTCAGGATATGCGCCTTCGCCAAAAAGCTCAACTACGGTTGAACCAAGACTCAGGCTATGCGCTTTCGCTATCAAAATCGATAAAGTTCAACAACAGTTGAACTGGGACTCAGGCTATGTGCCTTCCCCAAAAATTTCAACTATAGTTGAACCGGGACTCAGGCTATGCGCCTTCTCCAAAAAGTTCAACTACGGTTGAACCAAGACTCAGGCTATATGCCTTTGCCAAAAAGTTCAACTACGATTGAACCAATACTCAGGCTATGCGCCTTCGCCAAAAAGTTAAACTATGGTTGAACCAAGACTCAGGCTATGCGCCTTCGCCAAAAAGTTCAACTATGGTTGAACCGAGATTGAGGCACTGCGCCTTCGCCAAAAAGTTCAACTATGGTTGAACCGGGATTGAGGCTATGCGACTTCGCCAAAAAGTTCAACTACGGTTGAACCAAGACTCAGGTTATACGCCTTTGCCAACAAGTTCAACTACGGTTGAACAAGACTAAGGCTATATGCCTTCGCCAAAAGGTTCAACTATGGTTAAACTAAGACTCAGGCTATGCGCCTTCGCCATCAAAATCGATAAAGTTCAACAACAGTTGAACTGGGACTCAGGCTATGCGCCTTCGCCAAAAAGTTTAACTACGGTTGAACCAAGACTCGGGCTATGCGCCTTCGCCAAAAAGTTCAACTACGGCTGAACCAAGACTCAGGCTATATGCCTTTGCCAAAAAGTTCAACTGCGGTTGAACCAAGACTAAGGCTAAGCACCGCTATCGCCAGGCAATGGCTCCGACTCGCTCACGCCGAGTCAAAAATGAAAAGTCATCAATAATCAAAAACTAACATGCCTACCAGAAAAACTCAAAGGCAAATCACCCCTTCGGAAAGGGTCATCCCCGCTTACAACTAAAAGACAAAATAGACACAAGGCAAACAACGGAAAGGAAATCTCATTTATCTACAAAATTAATCGCGGGTCATCCCCATTTACACCCGGCCAAGGCCGATCAATAAAAAAAAGGAGAAGAAGAAAAACAGAAAAAATCCAACGCCAAACGGCAAATAAGACAAGAAAAATGCATCTTTTTATTCGGCGCCATCCGTGCCATCGTCAGCCTCTAGCATCGCCGCATCAAAACCACAGCCAATACGGGCCTCACGAGCCTTTTGGCATGCTTCCTCGAAAGAATCTTCGGACACGATGCCGGCCTCCCACAAATTCTTATATACATCACGTTGGGCCTCAGCAAAGACCCAAAGTTCGCGAGCCTGGCTGGAAGAAGCGGCCTGGTCCCGTAGGCACTGATTCTCTCCTTCTAAGGTCGTAATCAGGTCCACCATAACCTGGGCGTCCTGCTCCAAGACACTGATCCACTCCTCGAGACTCGCTTCTCTAAAGGCCGCAGCCGCCCTCTCCAACGCCAGCTGGGACTCGTGCATGCGGATAGCTTCATTCAATGCCCCAGCCCTTGACGAGGCATCCCTCACCTGAAGCTTCAAAGTTGCAACTTCACCCTCCAACGCAGTCACTTTCCCGCTCCATACTGCTGCGGCTTCCGCCGCCTTAACCTGGCCCTGGAGCTCAAACTCAGCTGCAACCCTCTTCCCCGCCTCGAGCTCCTCGTCCTTCCGACGGAGTTGCTCCTCGAGAGAACTTGCTCTGCCAAGTGCTTGCTGCATCTGAAGCTCCCGCCTCACCAGTTCCTCGACCAAGACCTGGCTACGGGGATCATTCCTCAAACGCACGCGCATCTCTCGGCATCGATCCCGGTAGCGGCGATATTTCTCCAACACCCGCAAAAATATCCCCGAGCGGACGTTGGCTCGACGGATGCTCTCCACATCCAACAAATAAGACTGCAAAGCAAAGGCAACGATCAGGATAAAAAAACAACAAACTAAAGCAAAGAAGAAGAGAACCAACGTCATGTTACGTACCCTCAAGCCCATTATGGCCACCTCATTCATCAACCCGATATCTGTGACGTCCCTTAACGACGCATTCTCGACCTCTGAGCATAGCAGCCCAAACTGCGGCACCAAACTCTCCCCTTGGAGCAATAAGATCAAATCTGTGGGGACCTTGATGAGGCGAGACCTACCCTCTGCACACACCGCCAAATTTGTAAAGCCTTCCCGAAACATGCGGACGTCATCAGGGTCCAAATCAGATTCGGACTCATGCTCATCTCCTGCAGCATCCCTTCCTCCTTCCACCACTAGCGAGGTAGAATCACCCGCTGGAACCACCAACGGAGCACTTGACTCGCCAGCATTAATAGCCGCTGAGGAACTACCTCCCGTCTCAGCGACTAGAACCACCAGTTGAATCGCCGAAGCAACGGTATCATCACGGCCTAAGCCAACCGGGGCAACCCCCATTGTTTGTTCACCCTCAAGGGCGGGCGCGGCAGCCGCACTATCTTCCGCATCCGCCAGAGGAGAGTCCAAATTAATTACCATAGGAGGAGCTGGCATGAAAACTACCCTACGCCTAATCAACGGCCTCTCCTCTTCCCCATCTGATGGCGACACTGCTCTAAGGCGCACAACCTTCGACGGCCCCTCGTCCTGAAGTGCGGCCCATGGTGGAGAAGGAGCCGCTGAAGATTCAACTGACGCCGCCCTCGGTACGTGGCACAGCACCGGTGCTACAGTAAGCCGAGCAATTGCACCCGGTCGTCGAAAGGCCAACTGAGGGGCCCTGGCACGGCGTACCCTCGCTGTCACAGAAAAGAAAAGTTGATAAATAAAATTGAATCGAAGAAGAACAGAAGAAGAAATCAACTTTTCACCTGTAACAGGCCTATGGCCATGCCTCTCCCGGAAAGATGCCCATGTGCGTACCCCCTCCGTATGGGGGAGCACGGCCTCAACCCACCCGCGTATCCCAGCTAACGGAGCCGGCGGTGACTTTTCGGCTATAAAATTGACACGAGTTAACGCTTACGAGTACAAGACAAGGAAAAGTATAAAAGAGAATTCGACGATAAAGGAACTTACGTGCATGATTCCAAGCCTCTGGGAACCCAGTGGGCCATGCTACCAAATGTACATTCCTAATGTAAAAGAAATGCTCGAAAGGGCGAGGGTCGACCTCGTCATCCAATTTCACAGTCAAGCCCTTCGACCCACGAGGGCACGCTTGAATCATGGTACCGCGAACCCTCTGGGGAGCGTAGAGACTGAGCATATGTTGCAGCATAACCTCCCTGCCGGCTAGTTCCGCATACTTGATAAACATTGCCAACAATTTGTAGAGGGAAGGAGCGAGCTGACCCGGGCATACCCCGTAATAACGACAGAAATCCACCACCAGCATTAGGAGCGGGATCTTAAACCCCAACCTGAAGGGATAGGCGTAAAAGACGCAGTATCCCCTGCGGTCGGTGTGGACCCTCTCCTCACTTCTAGCGAGAACGATCTCTGCATGGGTGGGGATAACCCCATGTTCCCGTAATCGGGCCATTCCGATTTCCCCCATTAACGGGGCTTCATCCACCGGATCCTCCCCACCATCGGCAGTGAAATCAATCACCGGACCTCCGGGCCGAGGTACTATCTCGTCAATCGATGGAACTTCACCGATCTCTACCTGTTCTACGCCTCCCATTGCCGGAGATGGCCCTTTAACTACTGGAAACCCATCGGAAGAGCATCGTGGGAGGAACTGCCTGCCATTGTTGATTCACTAACGAGAAAGGAATAAAGCTCGGTGGTCAAGACGAAAGTTATCACAATCAAAGAAAGAAAGATTAAGGTGAGTTAGCAGGAGGAAAAAGTTTCTTCAGAATCACTCTCAGATGAACAAAGAAAATATGAGAAGTGAATGCCTGAACCCACCTTAATAGGCAACATAAATGGCTTTCGCGAAACCCAATAGCCATCATTCACTACATGACCAACCGCAAAACGGTTCGGTTCTGCAGAAAAATGCGTCATCATGACAAGCTCCACGAAGCGACTTCTCGGTTATCTACCAACGTCTCGCCGTCAGAATGATTGCAACGGCCTGCGAACGCTGACAGAGTGTTTCCGTGCGCCTTCAAAATTATGGACGTTACCAGATAAGTACCGAGCATACATTTAATGTCCCTCGGCCGCACCGCATATGGCCCGTCCTCCGTAGTCAACGGTTATGACCCCAAACAAATGTGAGGATCAGAACGTAACGAAGTTTGATCTCGCTCGAACCGCGTGAATGTCACGAACCTTCGTCGAGAAAAGGCGTTCAGTCTTGATCATATGGCGACTTGGTAACATAATAACAAGACGCTAACATTCTATAAGATTTAGGCCATGGCCAAAGAGAATTTGATCTCGATCGAAGCAATAGTCGACCCCCTTATTCGAGTTTTTTTTCAAATCACAATCGATGAAGTCCGCTCATCGAGCTCGGCCGAAACATGACCTCAATAAGCGGAGGGACTAACTGTATGGCTCAGAATCCGATCTCACGGTAATTAACGGAGTTAATCTCGTCTTGAGCTAATCCATAATTAATAAATTGTATGGCCACTTATTCATAACAGGATTCGACTCTTGTCCGATTTAATCTACGAGGGCACGGCCCATTCATTTCCCCATGGGGACGAAACCTCAGCGTGGCCACGGCCACTTATTGCCGGCTCACGAAGCTCACAGCTATAAATACTAAGAGAGGAAACCCTAGAAGGGGGCTTCTTCTTCGCCACTATAGAGGAGAGAGAGAAAAGATACCACGAGACCCAGATTATAGGAAAGTGGAACACCGTTGTAAGGCTCTGAACCTCTTCATGGAGAGGCAGACCAAATCAATACTATCAATAAAGGCTTTTAATGTTTCTCCTCCTAACTCCGAGTACTTATTTCCGTTCCCTTCATTTGGTCCAATGGGTTATTACGGTTTGCTATGATTGTCCCTCATTTATTTATATTGTTTTACACTCTTAAAGTATATGATAACTTTTGAGCCAAACAAAAAAAAGAGGGGAAGAAAAGAAAAAAATGCAGTTAGATGAAAAGTGTAGATTCTCAATTTTTAAAGCAGTTTTTTTTTTTTTTTAGATGCTAACATAGTTTGTAAAACTTTTAAAGGAGGTAGACACTAGACAGTATCAATCGACATCGCCCAAAATTTATAAAAGACCAAAAAAAGGTCAAAATTAACCAAAATCCAATGAAAAAATAGAGATGCATAAAAATTAATCTAAGACGGAGTCAATTGGTAAATCAAAGCGTGGAGATCTTGTGGTTTCTAGAGGACTGCAATGCACTGTTAATGTGGTGGATGTGTGTTTACACGTGCCCATTAATCTATTTTTGGATTCAACTTGGGATATAATGCCCATAATTAATTAGTTTGCTTACTTTCATTTTGTCACGCAAAGTCCTTATAATATTAGATCCAATTTTCTTATCTTGAGTATCGACTAAGAGTGCGTTTGGTACGAAGGAAAGTATTTTTCGAAAAATATTTTTCAATTTTTCCATGTTTGGTTGGGTTTAATATTTTGGAAAATATTTTTCTTATGAACTCATTTTCTTCCAACTGGAGGAATTTTTTTTCTTTATCAAGCGAAGGAAAAATATTTTCCAAAACTCCTTCTCAACCTTCCCCACCCTCACCAACCCACCCACTCCCTCTCCAAATTTTTTTTTTTTTT
>MU752167.1:61493-86720 GCA_026770625.1 Nicotiana glauca | reverse complement strand
GATGATTTGTGGGAGTTTATTGCGGAGCATCCTTTCCATCCGCGCGTAGTAGAGATCCTCCAGACTACGGGATTATATGCCATTTCTCAGCTTGGACGGATGCAGCTTGATTGGTCGCTCATCACGTCCTTGGTAGAGCGGTGGCGACCGGAGACGCATACATTTCACTTGCCCACTGGAGAGGCTACTATCACGCTGCAGGATGTCCAGGTTTTATATGGACTGCGCATAAAGGGACGCACCTTCGCACTACCCCACCACTGAAGAGGGATGACACATGCACAGTTGGCGGACATGATGGGGCAGTTGACTGGTTCGAGACCGCAGGGTGACCGGGGTGGCAGTCGCGTGGCTTTATCATTCATTAGAGATCAGATGGCGGAATTGCACCCAAATATTACCCACGAGACAGAGCATCTTTGGATTCAGAGGTACACTCGGTTGGCGTTGCTCCTACTTTTCGGGTGTGTCTTGTTCCCGGACACCTTGGGGAACAAAGTGAGTATGCGCTCTCTTCATTGTCTTGAGCAGCTGGATGAGCTACCCCAGTACAACTGGGGTGCTACTGTTCTGGCGTATCTCTATAGGAGCATGTGCCGGGCGAGCGTAGGTCTAGCGGTTGATATATGTGGTTTTCTGCCCCTTCTTGAGGTGCAAAAAATTTCCGAATACATTGTTTGTTACCCCAAATTCTATATCGTGAAATGACTCATAAATTTACGTCAACATTTTATCTTAGGTTTGGGCCTGGCAGCGGATCATGTCGTTGCATCCACCTCTACCAGTACTTTCGCCCGGTGAGGATTATCCGCTTCTCTCTCTAGCTATCAGGTGGACTCTTCGGCGTGGGAACTACCGAGGGACGGATGCTCACCATAATCTCCCCCTTCTTAGGGATGTGTTAGATATGTTGGTGGACGGACAGATAAATATGTACCTATACTTGGTTGTTTTAAATTGAGTTGTGTTTTGCGTACTCATTTTTATGTTACTATTGGTAGTTCATCTGGACGCCACTGAGGAAATGAATGCCACTATGCTCGCCTCCTGTACCTTTCATATCTTATTATGGGTATTGGCATAAATTCAACACTTATGTCCATCAATGCCGATGCAGCTGCATGCCTTTCAACAAACCTCTCTGCCCTCTGTTTGAATGTCATGTGGACCATAGTAGTGATAGGCAGTCCACGGGCAGACTTCAACAAGCCGTTGAATGACTCTGACACGTTTGTAGTGAGGGCTCCCCATCGTCTGCCGCCATCCGCATGCAATGTCCACATTAGAAGGTCATGTTGCATCAACCAAGTATAGGCTCGTGGTTCTATCTGCCGGATCGCTTCCATGCGCCTCGTGAATTTGCACTGCTGGTGCTCAGTTGCAGCCATCCACATTAAGTCATGCAACGCCTTGTCAGGAAATTTCTTCTGAAAATTGGCCTTCAGGTGCCTCACACAGTAACGGTGGTATGCATATGGTTCCTGCCATTCAAGCGAGTGACGTACAGAACTTAAAATACCACCATGCCGATCAGATATTAGACAAATACCTGAGCGTTGTTTCACAACGTGCTGCTTTAAGTGGTTCAAGAACTGCGTCCACGTCTCTTCACTTTCATTGGCACAAATGGCAAAAGCTAGTGGAAATATTTTTCCGTTGGCATCTACTGCAACTGCAATCAAAAGCTTAATATTATACTTTCCATAGACATGAGTACTGTTTATGGAAATTACAGGACGACAATGCACAAAACCATCAATTGCTGGTTTAAATGACCAAAATACATAGTTGACTATATATTTCGGTCTATCCGGACTTCGCTCACGCCTCCATTCAACAACAGTCCCGGGGTTAAAGTGTTGCAGTGCAGCCATGTACCTGGGCAGATTTGAAAAAGACTTATCCCAGTCGCCATAAATAAGTTCAAAGGCACGTTTGCGACCGAGATATGCCTTTCTTTTGGTTATAGTACAACCATACTCCTGGTGGACGGCTGTAATACACTCTTTAATCTTGAACCTAATGGACACTTCCAAAAATGGAACCAAGACAAGGGAAATCAAGTCAACATCCAAGTTGAAGTGATTCTCATTGAATGTGTCCATTTCACATCTATGCTCGCTAATAAATTTACCCACTTTCCACAAACCTGATTTTTTCTTTGTGGCACGCAACATCCAGTAACAACCCATAAACCACCTACGCCATACAGCCTTGTATTTATCCGTAGTTGACTCACTTACCGTCATCTCACGACACTCCCTTATACTGTAGATTTTTACAGCCCTAACTAGGCGAGCTTTATCGGGGAAATACATGCCCTTTGTAAGAACAGCTGGTCTAGATTCATCCCACATCACTGACCGTAATTCATCATCATCCCTTGTGAGGGCATCAACGTTAGGCATGCTTGACAAATTATCAAGGTAGGGAATATTTCGCTCATGAAATGGCACGTGGGACTCATACACTCTTGGTCTAGCGGGAGGTGGAGGAACATGCTCCCTAGTCAGCTCAGGTTCAACATTCACTTCCTCCTCCTCATCATCACCCTCATCATGGAAGGGTGTCTCATCCCCAGACTCATCCGCATTGTTGTCATAATCACTATCATCCTCCTGACTCTGCGCATCTGCCAAATCACGAGTAAAAACGTCGTCTATGGGCAACTGTGTGAGGCCAGGAGCTTCAAGAAGCTCGTTTTCACTGCACAAAACGAACAAAAACATAAGTTACCCAATACTCAGGAAAAATACTTTAGATATCGCTATATCACTTTACTTACAAATCGTATTGTCTTGACGTTTCATGATGGATATTTTCAGGTTGGTGATAACTCCCAGATGGACCACCGTGGTCCAATACTCCAGACATACGCAGATTCCAACTAGGGGCGGGGTCATAACTTGTAAAATTCAAATCCGGACGGTACCCCCTATAAAAAATATGAGTGTCAATACAAATCCAATTAAAACATAAAAAAAAATCGCTAAAAAGTAGTAAAATTGAAGTTTACAAGTCGTCTTGTTGATTATATAAAGTGGAAACATTATTTTCTGGCTGCTCATTCGCCTGTGGTGACAAGTTTAAATCAAGGCAAACTCTTTCATATCCAATCTGTCCGGCTAACGCTGCTCCAGAATAACCACCCGATGACTGGGGGTTATCCCTGCTATGCACGCCCTCGTTACTAGGAAGGTCCTCCACATTCACGTACATTTCCAATAATTTTATTACAATAAATTCCCTATATTCGTCCGGAATCCGCAAAAAATCTCTAAGAGTTTCATCATCCTCGATGTTAAACTCAGAATAATAAGCAAACCCCTGCGGAGTCACTGAATAAGGAAATCTACCGGTTACTTTAAGGCTAACCGAACGCCTCCGCTCACTCATTTTTTTACGTAACAACGATACCAATGTATCGTACTCCATATTAACCGGCAATTTAACATGACACTGTGGAGGTGAGCTATACCTCACAGAGTTATGTTATTCTCCACCACAATCTCCCCCCCCCAATACAGTAAAACCCTTATTTTTGGCACTTCAGATATTGTAAAAAATTGATTGATAAGGAGAAGAGAGAATAATGAACGTATGTAGTTTAAGTGTTGAATAGATTTTTATAAAATTGAAACGCCTATAAATAAGGCAAGTCCGAGCTTGGGGTGTACAATTTTTCAAAGTAATTCACAGTATTATACTGCGTTTTATGTATTTAAATTATTGTTGTGTCAGTTAATTATTTGTGGGGCCTAAAATCAGTCTATTTCGCAGTATTATACTGCGAATTACCCAAATTCGCAGTATAATACTGCGAAATGCTATTTGAAAAATGAGTTGGGCCCATCTCAATCAATTCGCAGTATTATACTGCGAATTGCATAAAAAAATTATTTTTTAATATTTTGCAGTATTATACTGCGAATTGCTTTAACGGCAAAAATTTCGTTAACGCGATTCGCAGTATAAAACTGCGAAATACCCATTAATGTAACTTTTTTTTAAACATTAAAAAAGTATTTTTTGTACAAAAAATCATTAATTAAGTTTTGGGTTCTATAAGAGTAACTAATAATGTGATGAAGACAACGAGAAGGTAGCTAATCAGGTTTGGAAGTAGGCAGCTGAAGTTATGTTGGGTGTGTGTGAACAAAGTTCCACATGTAAAGTAGAAAAAAAAAAGATTATGCTTATAAGGAATTAGATACTTTTAATGGTGTGAGGTCTTTTGTAAAAATCATGCGGGCTTGACTCAAAGCGGACAATATCTCACCGTGTTAAAAGTATATTTGGGTTGTTTTACAATACTAGAAAACTTCCCAATTTCGTCCACCAAAACCGACAACATCGGTTGAAATTTGAGGAAAAACGACCGATTCCGACCACTTTTAATTAGTCGAAAAAATAATGGTAGCTAAGATATTGTGACCGAAATCAGTTGGTCAATTCAACGCGCTGACTGAAACCAAAGATAAATATACCGACCGAATTCAGTCGCCATTAATAAAAAAAATGTTTTATTTTTCAAATAGCAACCGACATCGGTCGAAATTTTAAAAATATTTATAATTCTTTGTAAATTATAATAAACCGACCGAAATCGATTGGTATACTAAAAAAAAAAAATTTAAGGTGGACTTTGAGCTGCAGTTCGATCTTCTGTGCTCTGCCGCTAAAAGTGGAGCTCTTCAAGATGTCAGCGACTCTGAATTGTCACGGGTGTGGCCGCTCTGGGCCTCAGGGTGAGTTTCTTTTTGTTTCCTTTGTTTGCCGACCTTCGTTCGTTCATTTTTTATATTTCTAACTCCTTTCCTCCCTCCTTTCTATTAGACCTACATGCTGGAGGTTCAGAATGTTCGTAGGGCCGAGATGCGGGCTGTGATTTTTCTGAAAATGGCCGAGAAGTATCGACAGTACCGTAACAGGTGCCGTGAGCAGCTCAGAGCGGGTTCCAGTACCAAGTCTACCATGGAGGAGTTAGAGAAAAGAGATGAGGGCCTGATGCGGTCTATCTGCAGATGCAGTGAGCTTGAGAAGCTGCTTCATGCCAAGAACGAGGAGCTCGAGGTGGGCAAGGGAGTTACCGCGGAGTGCGCGTACCTTCAGGCGAAGATGTTGTGGTTGCAAGCTGAACTTGAGCAGAATGCCACCAGAGTTGAAGCTTTAAGCGCAGAATGGATGGGGAAATCGGCCAAGCTGGAGAAGAAAGTGACCGAGATGGAAAGCGCCGAAGATTCTTGGACGTCGGCTTTGGCAAGAGTGGCGCGCGTTAGAGGATACTATCCGCGTCCTCAGATCTGAGCAAGAATCTGAGATGGCAACGGCCACGCTGAGGGAGGCGCGGCTCGAGGAGCGTACTAGTGAAATTGATCGGGAGGCTTCGAGCCTAGGAGGCCGGGTTGTGGCACTCGAGGCCTAGAAGGCACAACTGCTGACCTAGGTCGGATCTGCCTCCCACCCCCCCTCCTGCTTGTACGAGTTATGGGTCCATGACGAGGCCCAGTGATATATATACAAGGGTTTGTGGGAGGCGGGGAGTGTTTAAGAGACCGCCTTCGAAGATGCTCGGACGAAGGCATACAAGGCTCGTACTGCCTGTGGTTACGACCCTGCAATGCCGGAGGCTAGTGAGGGCGTTGATGTTGCGGATGGGCTCCTTTCTGATGATGGTGATGTTGGGGAGAACGGCGGCTGGGATGACGCCGAGTGAAAAATTTATATAACCTTTGTACTTAGTTTTTTTGTCCTTTTGTTGTTTATTTTCGTCTCTTTTTTGGGGGGCCTGTTTCGGCCTTTTGTAAGGTGCGGCTATTGCGCACGTGTATTTAAATAAAACAGTTGCTTCGCCTTTGTTTGTGTACCTTTTGATTTTCTTTTTCTATCCCTCCCGCTTGTTATATTTCTCTTTTTAGCGTAGAACTTCAGATTTCTTTATGATGAGTCCTTGATATTTTTAATTGGGAGACCGAACTTGCGCTTGTAGACATGTGATTTTTGACCCTCCCCAATATTTTTATATTTTTAACATGTAAATATTTAATTTAGGCCTAATATAGCTATTTTACCTCATTTTGACTCTTTTATTTTATTTTATTACAAGAAAAATAAAAATTACAAAAAATATTTTAGTTTATGTATTTTTCATAAGAATTTAAATAAAAAAAATAATACAAAAAATAGTACCTTATTTTTATATAATTTCAAAAATACAAAAATAATTTCATATTTAGTTTAATTAATTAGGATTAGCTCTGGCATTTATTTCAAATCATAAAAATATAAAAAATATATTGCACTTGCATTTAGGATTTTATTTTACATTTTTAGATTAATTAAGAAAGTTGTTGTTTGAAAAAAGTAGAAAAAATCATAAAAAAATAGTCATGTTGCATTTTACTCATCAATTTTCGAATTTTGGATATTTTCTTTTAATTTGGTTTTTAGTTGAAATAATTATTGGGGTTAATTAATTTAATTTTCTAGGATAATTTGGGGATAGAAATTAATTTAGGTTTTATTTTAAAAATAAAAAAAATAAAATAAAAAATGAGGTATTTACCTAACTTAGGAAGCTTCTATATTGGTAGGGTAAAACTAACACTAATAAAAATTAAATAATAACACTAACTAGTGGATAATTAAAGAAGTTAAAAGTTTAATTTGTAATGGAAAATTCACTAATTTGAGGCCTATTTAGATATTAGAGAGCTAGGGGGGGGGGGGAGGGGCAAAAAAGAAAAAACAAGCTGAAAATTCAGCGTCTCTGTATATACTAGATATACAATCAATATACACTCAAAAAGAAGTAAATTTCGGACCCCCATCTTACCAATAAAACCATAGACATCTCCCTTAGTGATATTTTTATTTGAGTGGAAAACAAAAGGGGCAAAACAGTTTGAAAGGATGAGAGGATTTTGGGGGAAAGAGAGAGGGAGTGGGGGATAATTTTAAAAAAAGGGGACCTCCCCATTCTGCTGAAGTGGAACAAGAGAGGTTCAAAAAAGGGGAGAGAAGTTCAAAAAAACAGAGAGATAAACGAAAAAAAGGGGATGGATTCTTCTTAATGGAGACGGGGGTATACACTATATACGCTGGATATACTCTCCATATACAAGGACACTAGTGAACCAGTTGAGCTTTTGTGAGCATGAGAGGAACGTGAAACTAGTTTCAAGCTTCGCCTGGCTTATTTCAGATATTGTCCATTAAATTTGTTTTGAAATCGTGTTTGAGGTGATGTGGAAGGCGAGGTTGTTCGTCGAGGTTCGATTTGAGATCGTAGTCTTAGGTTTCCGGCAAGTCTCGAGGTTGTCGCTCTTGTTCGAGTTTTGATCGAGGTTCTATCACCGGCGAAGTTCATCACTTGATTCTGGATGATATTATAATCTCGACACAAAGGTCCATACGTTTGACTCTCGTTTTTTAATTCTTCTGTCTCTTCAATATCATAAAATGGCAAACGTGGTTATTTTTTTTGCTTGAATTTGTGTTCTACTGAAGATGGTTTATTTTACGTTACTGCTATTTACTACATTATATAGAATTGCTGTTAGTTTTATTATTTGTATCTTTGTTAATATATGTTGCTTTGTTTGTTTTTGTTTTCTGGTTGAAAGAAGGTTAATGGTATAGCAGTTTCATTTTTATATAGTATTGCCTTTATTCTACCTATTATACTGTTCATAAATTTAACGTGTTTGGATCTATTTAACTCATAAAGATTGTGTCATACTGGTAGCTTCAGGAATGCTTTTAATAAATGTATTGTCGTGATTGTGTATACGTTCGCGTAATATGATCACAATTCTAAAAAATCAAGTTGGAGTATGCATTCGCGCAACTTCGGTTAAACTTTTGCTTAATAATAATACGTGTTTTGGGCCTTCCAAGCTAGGTAGCATATTTGAATTAGGAGGTTTTCCTCTTGTTCAAGTGTGGACCTGAGTTTGAATCTCGAATTCCGCGAAAGATTTTCTAATAATAGTAATTAATGCTACTAATTAATTAGGCCTTTTAGAGACGAATTCAATAGATAATAATAGTTCCTTTAGGTTGGCCTTAAAATAAAAATGAGGCGCGCCGGACCAAATAAAATGTACAAATTACGTGGCCCTCTTTAATTACTTTATTAAAATATTTAGAATTCGGGACGTGTCATTTAGCAAATTTTCATGGCCTCCCGCAAAGTTAATAACGCGTTAGTCACTTTAAGTGCGTTCTTTAATAATTTTACCTTCCTAAATTCGGGTGTGCATTTTATGTGAACCAAATCCAAATCCTAAAATGTTGAATAAGATGTGTTCCGGATTGCGGGTGCATTTCATGTGACGCGATCCAAAGACATGTTTTAAACGATGTTCAATATTCTTTAAAAATAAATTAAAAGCAGCAAATAATCTAAAATTGCACATAGGTTCAAAAATGTATAAAAATCAGATAATTAAGCAGGATATGACAGTTGAGAGACCGTGCTAGAACCACAGAACTCGGGAATGCCTAACACGTTCTCCCGAGTTAACGGAATTTCTTACCCCGATTTCTGGTTCGCGACTGTTAAACCGAGTCATTCTTTTCCTCGATTCGGAATTTTAAACCGGTGACTTGGGACACCATAAATCTCCCAAGTGGCGACTCTGAATATTTAAATAATAATCTCATTTCGATTGTCACTTCAAGTTGGAAATAACTCCCTTTATTATACCTTTTCGGGGTGTAGTAGTGTAAAAAATGAGGTGTGACAGCTTTGGAGACTCTGCTGGGGACGTTAACCCAGAACCACTGGTTCATGGTTAGAAATTCGAGTTTAGAATACTTGTTATATTTCGCTTTATTTATTATCTGGTTTTATTCACATGTTTGGACCTAAGGTGCTAAATGCTGCTTTTTACCGCTTTGATATTGATGAACTGTATATAAATTGTTACGAATCCTTCCTCTCTCTGAGTTTTCTACATCATGGAGAAGGGTGCACTTCGTGTGACTTCTCTTCTGTTTCGAGTCTTTTCCCATTTAGAACGAGGTTCGGATAAGTTGCTAAGCCGGCGGAGCTTCTGTATTCCCAGTACGCTTCCCCCCTTCGGCTCGAGTTGTCCGCTTGGGTAAGCCAGGTCTAGAACAATAAACCCATATTTTAAACCTAGAATAACAAAGCCTCATGTCGGATCCCTAGTAGGAACGTTTGTTTGCATCATGTGCATTTGACTTAGGGGACTCAACACAGGGGTTGGGTCTGTCTAGGACAGGTGTATTTGAAATAAAAAAGACCATCCTGATGCATCTTACTTGCTACTTGTGCATTTATTTGTTGCGGACTTGCATGCTGACCGGTTTTTGAATATTGAAAAAAAAGAAGAGAAATAGCAGTATAGAAGGTTAAGAGAGTTAGTCGCCGGTTTCGAAAATACCAATGTCCAGATAGTACCGAAACTCTGTCGGATTTTTGAGAAAATGAAAAAAAAATATTTTTATAGTTTATTTTATTTGCCGATGAAAAGAAAAAAATAAGGGGGAAGTTTTTATTTTCAAAATAGCTTGTTTTATTTGCCAATGAAAAAAAAATTGTGTTCAAAAAAAAAATAGTTGGTTTTATTTACCGATGAAAAAAAAGGGTTGTGTCTTGCTTTCAGGAATAGTTTGTTTGGCAAAACTACGTAAGTTTAATTCTCACCGGATGTGAGATACGTAAGCAACCCATATTGGGTTCAACTATTCGGAAAAAAAATATTATTAAAAAAAAAGAGAATTTTTTATATGGGGTAAATAAATATTGTTGTTTTGCCATGAATTGAGGTGATGCCATTATTTCCAAAAATAGCCGAATGTCCCTAAAAGGGCGCCGGAAGGCTGTTTTGCGAAAACAGCCATCTTTGGTCATTTCTCAAAATTTTGGCCAGTTAGCAAACACAGCCTTTAAATATTCTTCGAAGTGCTGAAAGGCCGTATTGACAAGACCGGATTTTATGAAATTTTTGAGAATACAATGACGATTTTTTTTAAAAAAAAAAAGAAGAAGAAAAAAAAAAGAAGAGTATTTGCTAGTCAGAGTCTATTAGTCTATTTTTAGGCTGTATCGCCATTTTGATGACAATGTCTTTTAGAGTCCGTTAATATTGTAATAAAATGTGTCGTAATAAACACATTTTTCTTTTATGGAAATCTTTTTTTTTTTAAAATCCAATTTTTTTATTAGTCATTTGGCACTTATGCCAGAACTACGCACGGTCTGATTTATGCGGGGTCATGATACGTAGGCAATCTACATAAGATTCGACCACAACTAAAAAATATATATAAAAGAAAAGGAATGAAAGGTTATGGAAGAAAACCTAGACTCCATTGGGAGAGTCATATGCCAGTTTGTTCCAAAGGCTAAGAAAATTGGACATGTTGAAGCCGATCCAGATAAGAATGCCAAACCTTCTGCCAAAGAAGTTTGATTTTTCCCAAAGGTGCGCATATTTCTCAGATGTCCCGGGACATGACATAGAGAAGTGTTGGAATCTGAAGAATGCGATTCAGAAGCATATTGATGCATGCGACATTGTCGTGCAAAATCTAGATGCAGCAGATACCAGCCAAACTCCATCTCATGTGCATAATGAGACACATACATTGGGTATGGTTTATTTTGAAAAGAAATGTGAGAACTCTTCTGGGAGCCTCAGAGGTCCACGTGCTGCTAAGCTTTCAGCGCTATCAGAGGTTGATCTTAAGAACGAGCACACATGGGGAACCCAAAAGCAATTTGTTGAGAACAATGGGATGAAGACTTGTGAAGGTCCTAATATTGTTGATGCATAAGTCAATGGCTAAGATGTCGTGCTTGGTAATCGGAAAGACGCTCCATCTCTTGGCCAACCAGAGAGGAGTTTTGGTGGTTTATTTTTGTTGTCATTTCTGTTGTCCAGGTTATTTCAGGGTTGTAATCTAGATGTTGTTTGTAAATCAAACCCTTCTATCTTTTGATTTTGTCCAGTTCCTTTGGTCGTAATATCTCATTTAGTGCTGTCTAGGTTTGTTCTAAGGGTTGTACCCCAGTTTATTCTGCTCGTTTTGTTGTACAAACTCTTTCCCCGTCTGTCTAAAGCAATTCTCTATTTTCTGTTATTTTTAGTCATTTTCTTTTTGTTTAGTTCTTTCCTCTTTATAGTTCTTTTCCTGTCGACTCTAGTGACATGACGTGCACGCATAATTCTAGGCCTAATCTTAAAGATTAGTTCAATCATGAAGCAATTGGAAGATGATCGGGGCAATTAAGGGAAATAAGAATAGATTGAGATCATTTGAAGCCCGAACCATGTGAAACTGGGGTAGATAGAACATAAAGAAACCTTATGTTTCATGCCGCATCAGTTTAAAATTAAAGACAAGTTTGCCCAAATTGGTAAGGGTCGTTCGTGATAATGGGAGTGAGAGTGTTGCCAAATGGTGCTTGAATTCAACAGATGAAGAAAATAAATGCGTGGATATAGCTATCAAGTCTAGCACAATCAGAAGATGACACAAATGTCTGTTTAATCACGTTGTTTGGGCTTGGCATATTTTGAAGATTGGAATGACGAAGTCATTTTGTTCTGTTATCTAAACACTTTATCCTTCGTTATCCCTTTTGAGCCTTATTTGCTTTCTTTCATACCCCTCTTTCGGAATCAGTAGCAAATATTAGAAACACAAGCATGCAAGATAAAGAAAAAAAAGAAAAAGAAAACAACAAAAACAACAAAACAACAAAGGAGAAAAGAGAAAAATGAGAAAAAGGGATGAAAAAAAAAGGAAAAAAAAAGAGAAAAATAATAATAAGTGAAAAGGGAAGTTATAACAAGGAATTGGGATGAACTACGTTTGACTTGATTCTGAAAGGATACGTAGGAAGCCTCCCGCTGAGGTTCAATCACACCAAAATAAAAATCCAAAAGTCCCCAAGAAAGAAACCGGGACAGAAGTTGTGGTTTTTGTGAGAAATCTGATTCCGAAAGTTGTAATTTTGAACCCATGTTGAATTGTTTTGAGCCTTTGATACCCTTTCTTTCTAACCCTATCCATAATCCCACATTACGGTCCAAAAAAAGATCTTCCGATCAGTTTTCGAGAGATGCCAAGTCAAACAAGTAAAGGTGAATCACATCAGGGGCAACACTTCGATCCAAACAAGGGAAATGAGAAATGAGAGAGTCTTATTGGTGAAAACCCTTACGGGTACCGTAAGGCGACGAGAGCTGAGAGAAATAAAAAATGAGAAAGTCTTATTGGTGAAAACCCTCACGGGCACCTTGAGGCGACTGTAAGTGGAGAGAAAGACCAATATGAGATAAGCTTGATAGTAAAAACCCTTTGGAGATTGTGAAAGATGATTAATGACGGAGAATCAAAGTCCAGTTTCACAGTTTAAGGGTACTATAAGAGCTGAAAATCAGAATTGCTTGACAGAATAGGCCGTAAGTGCATGTCATGGTCATTAGAGTTTGTGTCCACGTCTGATAGGTTTCTATTTTATAGTTTTTCTTGTTAGGGGTCATCTCTTTCCTTTGTCCTTTACCCTATTCCTTTTATCTTGTTCATTTCTTCTTTCCTAGTCTGTCTGGTCAGAACAAGTGAGAAATGACTTCGAAATTTGCCATCAACTTTCCAATTGCACGAGACAAGATCTGGATAACACATCAAAGTATCCTAAGTCCGGAAAGAACAACAAGCACGCTGAGCTGGTAACAATTAAAATGCTTTGGGATTCGTACAAAATACCAAGGTTTGGTCCATATCAATTCATGGACAATGCAGCAGAAGGAGGGCCAGGGTGAATGAATCAAAGGTATATTCTGTGATAAGATGGACAAAAATGTTGGACCAGTGACAACCAAGACATTTCAAACAGAAGTCAAAGGTTATAGTCCTCAAGGCCAAGGCCAATGGTTTAAATCAGGAAAGAACGACATGCGTGCTGAAGTGGGTAACACCCAATATGCTTGGGGATCAGATGAGACACAAAGGTCGGGAAGATGTCGGTTCATGAGCAATGCAACAAAGAGAAGATATTGGGTCTGAATAGAGAAAGGGTATTTCAGGGATACGGATAACAGAGAAAGTGGTTAGTCAATAAACAGGCAAGATCTTCAAGTGGAAATCAGCTGTCATGGAAATATATGGGGTCAGATAAGAAGACCAGAAATAATAGTTGGAAAGTGTGTGACTAAGGAGTAGTCAGAAGGTCGGAAGTTTTTCAACCAAGTTCAAGCCAGACAGACGAAATGGAGTACGGAAAGGAGCGCAGAAAAAACCATCTCCAGCAAGAGCATCACAACCAACCAACATATTTTAAACTAACGAGATTTTTTCTGTGATTGAAGCAGTGGAAAAAAATCTCGGTTATTTCGGAGGAACCCACCGTAAGGAAAGGCAAACACCAAATAGAACAGGGAAGACAACAAGTTTTAAGGAAAGCAGTTTCGAAGGACGATAATTCAAGTTTCGAAGGAAAGTAAGACAACACAAGTTTTAAAGGAAAGAAGTTTCGAAGGAAGATAATTCAAGTTTCAAGGGAAAATAGTTCAAGATGCAAGGGAAAACAATGCCAAGTAACAAAAGAAGACATTTTTAAGTTGTTGAAGTCGGGAGCCCGCCCGAAGAACGGAGGCATTACCTTTTTAAGTTGTTGAAGAGGCATTATCTTTTAAAGTTGTTGAAGTCGGGAGCCTGACCAAAAAACGGAGGCGTTATCTTTTAAAGTTGTTGAAGTCGGGAGCCCGCCCGAAAAATGGAGGCGTTATCTTTTAAAGTTGTTGAAGTCGCGAGCCCGCCCGAAAAATATAGGCATTACCTTTTTAAAGTTGCTGAAGTCGGGAGCCTGCCCGAAAAACGGAGGCGTCATCTTTTAAAGTTGTTGAAGTCGGGAGCCCGCCCGAAAAACGGAGGCGTTATCTTTTAAAGTTGTTGAAGTCAGGAGCCCGCCCGAAAAACGGAGGCGTTATCTTTTAAAGTTGTTGAAGTCGGGAGCCCGCCCGAAAAACGGAGGCGTTATCTTTTAAAGTTGTTGAAGTTGGGAGTCCGCCCGAAAAATGGAGGCGTTATCTTTTAAAGTTGTTGAAGTCGGGAGCCCGCCCGAAAAATGGAGGCGTTATCTTTTAAATTTGTTGAAGTCGGGAGTCCACCCGAAAAACGGAGGCGTTACGTTTTAAAGTTATTGAAGTCGAGAGCCCGCCCAAAAAATGGAGGCTTACCTTTCAAGTTGTTGAAGTCCGGACCCTGCCTGAAGAACAGAGGGAGTACAATTAAAATTTTAGCTTTCAAATTCTTATTAATCTCCGGTAATATGATGCCCGGTCACTAAACTGGGGTAGAAAATTTTCTTCGTTTTGTCTATTTTGTTGAAGTCAGGAGCCCGCCTGGAGAACGAAGGCGTACCTATTGAAGTCAAGAAGTCAGGAGCCCGCCTGGAGAATAGAGGAATAAATTTGAAGTCAAGAAGTCAGGAGCCCGCCTGAAGAACAGAGGAATACATTTCAAGTCAAGAAGTCAGGAGCCCGCCTGGAGAACAGAGGAATACAACAAAAATCAAGAGGAATACATTCAAGATCAAGAAGTCAGGAGCCCACCTGAAGAGCAGAGAAAAACGACAATGATCAATATGGAGATATTTAAAGGATTAATAATGATGTACTAGCATGGCGAGAGGGAGAGCATTTCAAGAAGTCGGTGCAAACCGGCAACAATGGATTTCACCAAGAGAATACAAGTCAACATGGCAACAAGAGCTGCAAGATCAAGTTTGAAGATGTAGATAAGAATCTTGTAACTCGTAGTTGACAGGCTTAGCTAGTCTTTTTCATTTATTTTGATTTTGATATAATAACAAGACCGCAGACCGGAACCTCGGCGGAACGGCACCTCGACCGGACTCTCCACTCGGCATTCTCCATCACCTCACTCACCTCTGAACTACACGTGGTCTGATTCCTTTATAGCCAAGGATATGTAGGCAGCTCAGATACCAGGGCTCGGTCACATTCCCTTTTCTCTTAGTTCTAGTAAAAACCTGTCTAGTCGTTCTTTGTCTGAAAACTCTTCGTGTTTCCAATCAAAGAGGGGCAGCTGTAGACATGTGATTTTTGACCCTCCCCAATATTTTTTTTATTTTTAACATGTAAATATTTAATTTAGGCCTAGCTATTTCACCTCATTTTGACTCTTTTATTTTATTTTACTACAAGAAAAATAAAAATTACAAAAAATATTTTAGTTTATGTATTTTTCATAAAATTTTTAAAAAAAATAATACATAAAATAGTACCTTATTTTTATATAATTTCAAAAATACAAAAATAGTTTCATATTTAGTTTAATTAATTAAGATTAGCTTTGGCATTTATTTCAAATCATGAAAATATAAAAAAATATATTGTACCTACATTTAGGATTTTATTTTACATTTTTAGATTAATTAAGAAAGTTGTTGTTTTACAAAAATAGAAAAAATCATTAAGAAAATAGTCATGTTGCATTTTACTCATCAATTTTCGAATTTTGGCAATTTTCTTTTAATTTGATTTTTAGTTGTAATAATTATTGGGGTTAATTAATTTAATTTTATAGGATAATTAGGGGATAGAAATTAATTTAGTTTTTATTTTAAAAATAAAAAATAAAGTAAAAAATGAGGTATTTACCTAACTTAGAAAGCTTCTATATTGGTAGGGTGAAACTAACACTAATGAAAATTAAATAATAACACTAACTAGTGGATAATTAAAGAAGTTAAAAATAAAAAATTTGTAATGGAAAATGCACTAATTTGAGGCCTATTTAGAGATTAGATAGCTGGAGAAAGAGAGGGGGGCTAAAAAGAATAAACAAGCTGAAAATTCAGCGTCTCTGTATACACTTGATATACAATCAATATACACTTAATATACACTGAAAAAGAAGTAAATTTTGGACCTCCACCTTACCAATAAAACCATAGCCATCTCCCTTAGTGATAGTTTTATTTGAGTGGAAAAAAAAGGGGCAAAACACTTTGAGAGGAGGAGAGGATTTTGGGGGAAAGAGAGAGGGAGTGGGGGATAATTTTAAAAAAAGGGGACATCCCCATTCTGTTGAAGAGGAACAAGAGAGGTTCAAAAAAGGGGAGAGAAGTTAAAAAAAACAGAGAAAAAAATTAAAAAAGGGGGATGGATTCTTCTTAACGGAGACGGGGGTATACACTATATACACTGGATATACACTCCATATACAGGGACAGTAGTAAACCAGTTGAGCTTTTGTGAGCATGAGAGGAACGTGAAACTGGTTTCAAGCTTTACCTGGCTTATTTCAGATATTGTCCATTAAATTTATTTTGAAATCGTGGTTGAGGTGATGTGGAAGGCGAGGTTTTTCGTCGAGGTTCGATTTGAGATCGTAGTCTTAGGTTTCCAGCAAGTCTCGAAGTTGTCGCTCTTGTTCGAGTTTTGATTGAGGTTCTGTCACCGGCGAAGTTCATCCATTTATTCTGGACGATATTATAATCTCGACACAAAGGTCCATACGTTTGACTCTCGTTTTTTAATTC
The DNA here is from genome assembly GCA_026770625.1 of Nicotiana glauca. Classification (NCBI taxonomy): domain Eukaryota; kingdom Viridiplantae; phylum Streptophyta; class Magnoliopsida; order Solanales; family Solanaceae; genus Nicotiana; species Nicotiana glauca. Next base: position 70,171 of record MU752167.1, on the reverse strand, counting down.
TTCTATCTCTTTAACATCATAAAATGGCAAACGTGGTTATTTTTGTGCTTGAACTTGTGTTCTTACTGCTATTTACTACATTATATAGAATTGCTGTTAGTTTTATTATTTGTATGTTTGTTAGTATATGTTGCTTTGTTTGTTTTTGTTTTCTGGTTGAAAGAAGGTTAATGGTATAGCAGTTTCATTTTTATATAGTGTTTCCTTTATCCTACCTATTATATTGTTCATAAATTTAACGTGTTTGGATCTATTTAACTCATAAAGATTGTGTCATACTGGTAGCTTCAGGAATGCTTTTAATAAATGTATTGTCGTGATTGTGTATACGTTCGCGTAACATAATCACAATTCTAAAAAATCAAGTTGGAGTATGCGTTCGCGCAACTTCGGTTATACTTTTGCTTAATAATAATACGGGTTTTGGGCCTTCCAAGCTAGATAGCATATTTGAATTAGGAGGTTTTTCCTCTTGTTCAAGTGTGGACCTGAGTTTGAAGCTCGAATTCCGCGAAAGGTTTTCTAATAATAGTAATTAATGCTACTAATTAATTAGGCCTTTTAGAGACGAATCCAATAGATAATAATAGTTCCTTTAGGTTGGCCTTAAAATAAAAATGAGGCGCGCCGCGCCAAATAAAATGCACAAATTATGTGGCCCTCTTTAATTACTTTATTAAAATATTTAGAATTCGGGACGTGCCATTTAGCAAATTTTCATGGCATCCAGCAAAGTTAATAACACGTTAGTCGCTTTAAGCGCGTTCTTTAATAAATTTACCTTCCTAAATTCGGGTGTGCATTTCATGTGACCCAAATCCAAATCCTAAAACGTTGAATAAGATGTGTTCCGGATTGTAGGTGCATTTCATGTAACGTGATCCAAAGACATATTTTAAACGATGTTCAACATTCTTTAAAAATAAATTAAAAGCGGTAAATAATCTAAAATTGCACATAGGTTCAAAAATGTATAAAAATCAGATAATTAAGCCGGATATGACAGTTGAGCGACCGTGCTAGAACCACGGAACTCGGAAATGCCTAACACGTTCTCCCGGGTTAATAGAATTTCTTACCCCGATTTCTGGTTCGCGACTGTTAAACAGAGTTATTCTTTTCCTCGATTCGGGATTTTAAACCGGTGACCTGGGACACTATAAATCTCCCAAGTGGTGACTCTGAATATTTAAATAATAATCCCATTTCGACTGTCACTTCAAGTTGGAAATAACTCCCTTTATTATACCTTTTCGGGGTGTGGTAGTGTAAAAAAAGAGGTGTGACAGCGCTGATCGGGTAGGATACCGTCGTATGAGTCCGAATGATGTCATTTTGGATTTGCCACTTCAGGCGAGATTGACTTCTGGCTTTTCAGTTCAGGCGGATCAATCTTTATTCAAACGAAGTCGAAGAGACTCGCCATCTTGGGAGAAGTCAAGCTCTGACTTATATTTGAACGGGTTCGAACTTTTCTTTCATTTGATGGCGGCCGGTGGCTATAAATGTGTTATTTCGAGCAAGGTCGAAATTGTAACCCGTCGTAATTCGATCGAAGTCGAACTTCTTTTTTGGTTGTGGCCGATGGCCGTAGGGGTGTTATTTCGAGAAAGGTCGAAATAGTAACCCGTTGTAATTTGAGCGAGGTTGAATTTCTTTCTTGGCGAAGGACGATGGCCGTAGGGGTGTTATTTCGAGCAAGGTCGAAATTGTAACCCGTTGTAATCCGAGCGAGGTCGAACCTTTTTAGGCGAAGGCCGATGGCCATAGGGGTGTTATTTCGAGCAAGGTCAAAATAATAACCTGTGTAATTCGAGCGAGGTCGAATTTCTTTCTTGGCGAAAACCGATGGCCATAGGGGCATTATTTCGAGAACGGTCGAAATAATAACCTGTTGTAATTCGAGCGAGGTCCAATTTCTTTCTTGGCGAAGGCTGATGTCCATAGGGGTGTTATTTCGAGCAAGGTCGAAATAGTAACCCGTTGTATTATTATTATTATTATTTGGAGAACGTTACACATCGTCATACTGTCTATGCGGGCGTCGGGGTGAGTCCCGTTGTGCTCTATTTTACTTTTACTGGAGAATGCTGGGCATTTCCTGGGTGCGTCCCATTTTGCTTAGTTTCGCTTTCATTGAAGAATATTGTACGTTTCCTAGGTGAGTCTTAGTTTGCTTAGTTTCTCTTTCATTGGAGAATACAGTATGTTTCCTGTTTTGAACCAACAAGAGAGTGTAGTAAGTTAAAACTGAACGAAATCGCATGTTACCTTGGCCTGGCAAGTCGGCGAGAGGAGGAACAATGTTGTGGAGTCGCTCGCTTCGTATTCGAATGATGGTTTTAGATTTGGCAGCCGTGTTCGGCTTCGTCGTTAATCGCGTATAGGCTTCGCGCGGGTTGGACTTACCTCACCCTTTGGGACGCCGAGATCGAGTCCCCATCCGACCCCGTCCGACATGTACAAACAACAAGGAAAACATGTCATACTTTGTTAATAAACCATCCAGTGCGTGTGGGAACGACAATAGGGCAGGATATGCCCGCTATTCCGAAGGATCACACATTAGGTTATCGTCCCTTCCTAAGGGGTGGGAGTATGGGTCGGCATATAAGGTGAATACGTCAAATGGGGTAGTGGTCATGCTAGGTGCATGGTGACCGTGATTTTACTTTAAACGTGCGCATGGCGTATCAAACCCATCGCTACAGGTGAGGCATGACTTTCGCTTAGACACTGGTCGCGACTTCTATTTTATGTCGAGCTCTGGCCTAGATTGGTACAGTTGTCTCAAAAGTTTACCTACTATTCTTTCGGGTGGTGTTTAGGCCCTGGTGGTGAGGCTATGACAGCCTGATAGTGTTTACTTGGTTGGTTCTAGATCTAAAGGAAACTAAAAGTTTTGGCTAAAAAATTCCCACAGACGGCGCCAAATTGTTTGACCAAAAAAGTGTTAAATCTTTTAGTTAAATTAATTAATGATGAGATACAGGATGAAAAGTAAATCTTAGCCAAACATAATTAACTCTAAATCCAAACATATTGAATATCATAATCGAAGGAGGCCAAGTTTATATAAGATTCCTTAAGATCATTGACAGACATCAAATGTAAATAATAAGCTTACATCTTTGATATGTCTGTATCGTACTTGTAAGAGCAAAGAAGGAAAAGAGAAAAAGTTGTCGATAACTAAGAGATCTGTCTTTGTTGATTCAACAATGATGATTACAAAAAGTTATAGCCGAAATCTGTGCTGTTGGTTTGATGATGGGATCTCCTCTTGTTCTCATCTTTTATACATGCTCCTATCTTTTCTTGAATGGGATCTCCTTCTCTTGCCTTCTCCCCTCATATATATTATCAACCTTCCCCTTTATCCAACGATCTCTACCCAATGGACCCTCTCATGACTATACCCTTCTTTACTTGCCCGAGTAGTACGATGTATTATTGTCATGTAGGCCTTCCGACGGCTCGATCTCGACAGTGGCCGAGATGCTCGCCGCTGTTATGCCTCGTGGGTGCGACTACAGCTTGATCGACCCCTTATCATTCCTTTTAAGGACAACCATCTTGTGGTCAGATTTTGACCGACACAAAGCTTAGCGCTCAAAAGTTCCATCTATTTGGCTAGCTGTAAAGCACCTACAATAAAATAAAATCTTGCACTGTGTATTATCACGAGATCTTGAAGAGTTGTCTCCAGATTCTGCGCATAAATGTGATCCGCTCTTGTAGTATGCTAAATGCTTACCGGCAGGCCTACAATTCTCTGTTGTTTGTGTTGGCAATTCATTTGGGTTTCATAATATTAGTACTTTTTGCATATTAATCTGACAATTTGAAATTCACAGAGCGTCAAGTGGAGAAAATCGATCCTCTTCTTAAGTGGGTATAGTCAGAATTTGGCATCAAGCCAGCCGTATATACCAGTTTTTTTAGCGGAAAGCAAGACGATGGTCTTATTGAAAGCCTTCTTAAGAAAATGGATGATTATGAATTAGCAACAATTGATGCAATTGCTTCAGCTGCACATTCGCTAGTCATTGCACTTGGACTTTTCCGTGGTAGATTGGGGATTGAAGAGGCTATTGAGTTGATTAGGCTCGAGGAAGATTTGCAGGTTCGTACTACAGTCAATATTCCTTCATTATCATTTCTAGGACTCGTGTATCCTAAAATACATTAACCGTCGCCAGGACTATGGTCCATCATTTACCCAGAGTTGTTCCTCAAGTTTAAGTGCTGACTTTTCTTTGGCTTCTTCCAGGTTGACAGTTGAAGGCGGCCATGAATATGATGTTGATATTGCAGATTTAAAAGTTGAGATTGCTTCAGCTGTGGTGTTTCTTGGACTTACGAGGAGAGTATAGATTTTGTGAGTTTTACCTTATTGTGTCTCTTTAGTACATTAGCTCAACACCAATAGCATTTCCTATAAACTCAAAAAATGTTGAAGTGGACAATGAGGTGAAGGAGTTGTATCAAACTTGCTGCTTTTACAATGTGGAAATTACCAGATTTTTATGAATAATGAGCCTACTCTGAAATCAAATACTCTTCTTTGAACTTGGACTACCCTTCAATTTTTAGAAGCAAGCATAATTTAGCTCGAAAGTCCCAGTCTTTTTTTCTCTCCTTTTTAAACTGGTATAAGATAGCGTAATGCCTATTATATTGTGATGAAGGTTGGACCTTTTACGGATATTAAGAGATTTTATGACTTTCTTTCTTTCTTTCTTTCTTTCTTATATTTTGAGAAACAGATTTGAAATCCATAATGTCTCCGATTTTGAAGTTTACAATCGGACAAGTCTTGCCTCTTGGTCTAGGTTATGTGAGCGTTACTGTGTTAAACCAAAAATCAGAAAAAACTGTTAGAAGAATTAAAGAAATCTGAAAAATAGTAGAGAATCAAAAATATTCCGAGTCCACAAGTTTCTTGTGTGTCCTTAAGGAATTTTAACCTCCTCACACATTGCCAAGGTAATGGATTAAATCCTCCCAGGATAAAATTGGCAATACAAACTGCAGGATACCAACGAACTCAAAGAACGGAGCAAAATCACACTTACAAATTTGAGAAAGAGAGACTGCGAATTAGGATGCAGTATATTCAGAAAGAAAGAAGTTCTAGAGTATTTTTCGTGTGTAGAAAATGGAGCCATGCCTCAGAATTTATAGGCAATTATCAGAAGAGGTGTCTGGAAAAGCTGCCTTTTCAGAAGAATATGCTGCCTGCCGCGGTTCTACCGCGGTCAGAGAGGCTCTCTGAATCTGCCTACCGTGTGTAGGCAATTATCCGAAGCCGAAGCCGAAGCCGAAGCCGAAGCCGAAGCCGAAGCCGAGCCGAGCGAGCGACGACGACGGCGCGAGGGTTCATTCTCTTCAACTCCTTTTAAGATCTTTAAGAAGTGATTCTATATATAAGCACACAAATGTGGTTGTCCCTCACCAATGAGGGACAAAGTGCAAGACAAAATTCACTTCTTCAAATTTTCATTTTCCCTCCATTTTATTTCCCTCCATTTCCAATTCACACTTCTTCTACTTTAAAGCCAAATGGCTTAAAGTCTCCAACAATCCCCCACATGAATGGGAATGGCTGTATCAAGAAAGATCATAGATGAAAGCTATGTGATTTTGCAAGTAAGGATTAATCGCATCTGGATAAGTAGGTTTCCCTTTGAACTTTTCGTAGTGAACATATGTCCGATATACTCGGTCAATCGGTAGATTTGATATCTTTGAACCGTCGAACTTTAGTGTATACCTAGACAACCATATTTCACACAATCAACACTTAACCATCTTGTAGTTCTCATTGTTGTGCTCGTTTCAGCCATGAACACCGCCTGGTCTCATAAGTGCATAGAGAATTGGCCTTACAGAATTCTCATTGAAGCGGCTTTCACTTCACACTTACATAGGTGATTCCTAAACGTGTAATCCTTTAGATTGACACTATTTGATAAATACCTCATCAAACTTAGGTAATCATTAAAGAACATGTAAAGTTCTATCCTTGTTACTGAACATTGTCTTCATCATGAGAATAGACCAAAGATATTATTTTGGACAATGTTGAACCGGTCAATCACAACTTTGTTTGAGCTCCTTGAACCTAGATCTCGGAACATCCAAAATTCTAGGTAGAGTTACTGCCATGTTGACTTGTCCACGGCCATAGTCCCATTCCCTTAGATGATTTCTCAACTCCTTCTCTAGTTAAGCCTTTTGTAAGCGGATCCGTAACATTATCCTTTGACCTTACATAATCAATAGTGATAATTCTACTAGAAAGTAGTTATCTAACGGTGTTATGTCTTCGTCGTATATGACGAGACTTTCTGTTATATATAACGCTCCCTGCCTGTCCTATTGCAGCCTCACTATCACAATGTATGCAAATAGGAGCCAAAGGCTTTGGCCAGAATGGAATGTCTTCTAAAAAATTCTGAAGTCATTCAGCTTCTTTACCGACTTTATCCAACGCTATAAACTCTGATTTCATAGTAGAGCGAGCGATACACGTTTGTTTGGAAGACTTCCAAGATACTGCTCCTTCACCAATAGTAAACACATATCCACTTGTGGACTTTGTTTCTGATGAGCCGGTTATCCGATTAGCATCACTATATCATTCAATAACCGCAGGATATTTATTGTAGTGCAAAGCGTAGTCTTGGGTATACTCCAAATATCCCAGAACTCGTTTCATAGCCACCCAGTGATGCTTGTTGGGATTACTTGTGAATCGACTAAGTTTACTTATTGCACAAGCTATATCAGGTCGTGTACAGTTCATGATATACATTAAACTTCCCAACACACGAGCATACTCCAATTGAGACAAACTTTCACCTTTATTCTTCATAAGATGATGGTTTAAGTCAATTGGAGTTCTTGCACTTCTAAATTCCAAGTGTTTGAATTTTTCAAGTACCATTTTCACGTAATGTGATTGAGACAAAGCTAGACCTTGAGGAGTCCTCTGGATTTTAATTCCTAGAATTACATCGGCAACTCCTAAGTCTTTCATATCAAACTTACTAGCAAGCATACGCTTAGTAGCTTGAATTTCGGCAATGTCTTTGCTCATTATTAGCATATCATCAACATATAGGCAAACAATGACTACATGATTTGGAACGTTCTTAATGTAAATACTTTTATCATATTCATTAATCTTAAAATCATTTGACAACATTGTTTGGTCAAATTTCGCATGCCATTGTTTGGGTGCTTGTTTTAGTCCATAAAAGGACTTAACAAGTCGACACACCTTCTTTTCTTTTCCCGGAACCACAAACCCCTCGGGTTGGTCCATGTAGATTTCTTCCTCTAAATCACCATTTAAGAAGGCTGTTTTTACATCCATTTGATGGATTTGAAGATCATACAAGGCGGCTAACGCTATTAGCATCCGAATGGATGTAATTCTTGTTACCGGCGAGTATGTGTCAAAATAGTCAAGACCTTCTCGCTGTCTAAATCCTTTGACAACAAGTCTTGCCTTGTATTTGTCAATAGTACCATCGTCTTTCATTTTCTTCTTGAAAATCCATTTAGAACCCAACGTTTTGTTACCCGGAGGAAGATCAACCAATTCCCAAGTATGGTTGCTCAATATGGATTCTATTTCACTATTGACAGTTTCTTTCCAATATTGTGCCTCTGAGGAAGACATTGCTTCGTTGAAGGTACGAGGCTCATTTTTTAACAGAAAAGTCAGAAAATCTGGACTGAATGAAGTAGATGTCCTTTAACGTTTACTTCTTCTCGGATTTTCTTCATTAGGCATACCATCTGTTATTTCCTCCCGAGGTCATTTTGACCTTTGGTAGGTCACTTCACTTTTATTTTTATACGGATAAAAAATTCAGCATTATCTGATTCTATTATCGTATTAACGTGAATCTCAGGATTTTCTGATTTATGAACCAAAAATCGATATGCCTTGCTATTGGTTACATATCCAATAAATACACAATCAACCGTCTTTGGACCTATCTTAACCCTTTTAGGTTTAGGAACTTGTACTTAGCTAAACACCTCCACACATTGAAGTATTTCAAGTTGGGCTTCCTTCCTTTCCACTTCTCATAAGGGATGGACTGTGTTTTACTATGAGGTACACGGTTGATTATTCGGTTAGCTGTAAGTATAGCTTCCCCCCACAAGTTCTGTGGTAAGCCAGAACTTATTAGTAATGCATTCATCATCTCCTTCAACGTTTAAGGGATGGACTGTGTTTTACTATGAGGTACACGGTTGATTATTCGGTTAGCTGTAAGTATAGCTTCCCCCCACAAGTTCTGTGGTAAGCCAGAACTTATTAGCAATGCATTCATCATCTCCTTCAACGTTCAATTCTTCCTCTTCGCAATTCCATTAGATTGTGGAGAGTAAGGGGCAGTTGTTTGGTGAATAATGCCATTTTTCAAAAATATTTCTTCAAAAGGAGATTCATATTCGCCACACCTATCACTTCTTATCATTTTGATCTTTTTGTTTAGTTGCGTTTCAACTTCATTCTTGTATTGCTTGAAAGCATAAATTGCCTCATTTTTATTATTAAGTAAATAAACATAGCAGTATCTCATGTTATCGTCAATAAAAGTAATAAAATACTTTTTCCCACCGCGAGATGGTGTTGACTTCATGTCGCAAAT
>MU752167.1:33213-59764 GCA_026770625.1 Nicotiana glauca | reverse complement strand
CATTAGTTTGGTTTTCATTCGTCATATTTCTGTAAAGTCGAAAACAATACAGAACTTTGTTAAATCAGTGAAGTTTCGATATCTTCAAACTGAAAACCAAACCAAACATACAACACGTAACAATGGTGAAGTTTTTATATACTTCAAACCCGTACGTTTATTATTCCGGCAAAGTTTTTATGTACTTTAAATCGAACAGAAATAATTATTTGAGTAGAAAGCAACAAGGCATTAGTCTCCAACAAAGTATTTAGAAAACAGTTTAATATATAATCAACACAGAAACGTTAGACATATAAAATTCCTTAAGTTTGTGAGCGTTAGTAATATAAAAATCCTTAAGCTTGTGAGCGTTACTGTGTTAAACCAAAAATCAGAAAAAACTGTTAGAAGAATTAAAGAAATCTGAAAAATAGTAGAGAATCAGAAATATTCTGAGTCCACAAGTTTCTTATGTGTCCTTAAGGAATTTTAACCCCCTCACACATTGCCAAGGTAATGGATTAAATCCTCCCAGGATAAAACGGAATAAACCTTCCTGCAACAGTGGCAATACAAACTGCAGGATACCAACGAACTCAAAGAACGGAGCAAAATCACACTTACGAATTTGAGAGAGAGAGACTGCGAATTAGGATGCAGTATATTCAGAAAGAAAGAAGTTTTGGAGTGTTTTTCGTGTGTAGAAAATGGAGCCATGCCTCAGAATTTATAGGCAATTATCAGAAGAGGTGTCTGGAAAAGGTCCAAAAATAATCTTATCAATCGATCATTTGACAAATCCAAATCCGAATCCGAATCCGAAGCCGAAGCCGAGCGAGCGACGACGGCGGCGCGAGGGTTCATTCTCTTCAACTCCTTTTAAGAGTTTTAATCTTATCGATCGATCATTTGACAAATCCAAATCCAAATCCAAATCTAAATCCGAAGCCAAAGCCGAAGCCGACCCGAGCGAGCGACGACGTGAGGGTTTATTCTCTTCAACTCCTTTTAAGAGCTTTAATCTTATCGATCGATCATTTGACAAATCCGAAGCCGAGCCGAGCAAGCGACGACGACGGCGTGAGGGTTTATTCTCTTCAACTCCTTTTAAGAGCTTTAAGAAGTGATTCTATATATAAACACACAAATGTGGTTGTCCCTCACCAATGAGGGACAAAGTGCAAGACAAAAGTTCACTTCTTCAAATTTTCATTTTCCCTCCATTTTATTTCGCTCAATTTCCAATTCACACTTCTTCTACTTTAAAGCCCAATGGCTTAAAGTCCAACAGATTATGCTGCCAATCAAGGCCCAGCTTCAAGTGCTTTATGCCTTGATCTTCATATTGGTTCTTAATTTACGAATAAAGTGAAGTGAAGCCATGTCATTTAGAAAGTTATACTCCATTCTTCTGAAATCATGAAGCTTGATAGTATATGATGTATGCTTGTTGTAAGTAAGAAGAGCAAAATTCAACGAATTCTATACAATGGCTCTTTTAAACCTATTTGAAACGCATATTTAGAAGAGAGCGTTGGTTCCACTCGTTGACCAAGATATTTATGGCTGCATTTGAGAAATTTGACAACATATATACCTCCCTGTTTGCAAATATAAAATAAGACTACAGAATCATTGCATTGATGAAGAACATAATGAATCTAAAAGAGAAGCTCTAACTTAGCATGCATTGAGATCTTTTGATACAACTAGGGGCGGCAATTTGAGCCCAAACCCATCTAACCCACCCAACTAGCCCAGAGATTAATGGTTTGGGCTACAAACATTTTAGCTCATGGGTTAATTTGGGTTCAGTCCAAGTTAACCCATAGAAAACCTTATTACCCTATAGAAAACCTTATTACCCTATTTATGTTAAATAAATACCCTTTTAAGATATTACATCCTATAAATACCTTTTATCCTTTATAGCAAAAAATCTAAATATAGTTATATCCTACAATTAAGACACCATATATGCTAAATATTATTTTTCTCTCTCCCTTTTTGTATTTTCTCTCACATAATTACCGCGTATCTGCAAACCCCAATACAATCTCTCTCTTTTTGCATACAATCAGACTCTCTTCTCCTATAAACCCTCGTTTCTTAACTCTTTCTCCCACCCAAATTCTCAATTTATCCGCCTCCAAAGTCCAACACCACAAAAGATCTATAAGTGGGCTCGGTGGGAGTTGGTAGCTATTAAGTATTCAGCAAGGAAGAAGAGAAAATCAAAGGCTGCTTCTAAAATTGCTTCCCCAACGTCAATAGATGTCGACCAGAAAAAAAATTCCGGCAAGCTTCCATTTTTTTCGATCAATCTTCAACCACATTCATATATCTCATCCCAAACCTCCTTTCTCTTAGTGTTACTATGCAAAAAGTCATTACTGATGAATTGCAATTATTCCATCAGGTTTAATCAGTTGTATTTAACTATTTTATTCAGCAGTAGTTAGTTGTATTCAAGTGTTTTATACAACTGTATTCAGTTGTATTCAGACATAGTTAGATATATTCAACTATTTTATTCAGCATAAGTTAGTTGTATTTTGTTGCATTAAAGAGTTTATTCAGTTGTATTTTTGTTGTATTTAAGTGTTTTATTCAGATGAATTAAGTTGTATTTCTCTTTATTCAGCTATAATCTTTATTATGCATCTTTCAAATACAGATTAATGAGGGATCGTTTTAGTTCGTTGAGTTAAATTAGGAGAATATCATGTGATTTGATTTCCTTCCGTTTTTAGCGCAAATATGTTACTATATTTAATGTTAATGTCGCTTGAATACAGCTAAATACATGTCAAACTTAGCTGGAATTCCAGTTTTTACGCCTATATTTTTTGTTGTATTAATGAATACAACAGCTTAAATATATGAAATACATTGTATAAAAACATAAAAGGTATCTATAACACGTAATATAGCAAATGATATCTATAAATGGCTAATTAGACAAAAAAGATGGTGCTTTATGAAAAATTCCCTATTTTTTATAGCCTATTCTGACCCATTTAACAACCCAAATACAACCCATGAAACTCACCCAAAACAAAGGATCTCAACCTCTTATCTAAAAATTTACTTAGTTGCCCCAATTTTTTTATTTTTTTATTTTTTGTATTTTTAATTTTCTGTTCTTTTATTTTTCTACACCACCCACTCACCCCATCCACCCCAACCCCATGCAAAACCCCAAAAAAAAATTTACTTTTTATTTTTATTTTTAAATTTCTGTTTTTTATCTTATACTACTAGTTTTGAATATTCACTCGAATTTATAATCAAATCGTCATGAGGAACTGTAACTTTTAGAGTGTGGTAAGCTTTTATTGTCAAATATTTCACGATGAAATCATTTCCAGTTGTTCCATCAATATTTACCTTCACTAAAATTCAGGTTTTCCACTAATAGAAAACATGTCCAAATAATAATATTTTGAGGAAGGCAGCATAAGAAATAATCCAAACTCTTACTCCATATCACTTGCTTCTATCAACATTTAGACATGACAGCAATCTTTAAATCTCAAGGTAAAACGAACTTCCCATGGAAAATATTTTTTTCAATTTGGCTTCAGAAATAAACATAATCGAATGCAAAATTTCCCTGCCAATAAGTAGGTGAAGAGAGTTAGTTTTCTACATCTCTTTCCTTCTCCCGTCAAGAAAAGAAACTTGCAAGACACTCTCAATTACTGTCAATAGAAGTTGAATTGCATCGACATCATACAGATCCAAGTATGACAACTACCTAATACACATCGGCAAAGGGGATAATGCTCATCTTAACTTTGAACATCGTCAAGGAAAACCAAAGGGAAGCACCAATAGACATCCCAAACAACCATCCTTGAAAAAATATAGCAAGGTCTATACAAAACTTATAGAAGGAAACACACACACACATTTCAGGCATTATGGAGCAATGTACTTGAAAATGATACTGTATTATATTTAAGAGAGATGCACCTTTCATCTTAAATTAAGTATAAAAAAGATCTCACAGAGCAAATTACAATCTGTGCATACATTATTTTGAGAAACAACCTCCTACTGGTCCTTCAAAATCAAATCTTAGCAAAAGAGCTTGGAATGACATCACTGCTGGCTCAAGATGCAAGCTCCAGACGCTTGATATTCTGAATATGCTTTCCAGGATTCAATCCCTTTGGGCAAGCACGAGAACAGTTAAGAATAGTATGGCAGCGATAAAGCTTGAATTCATCATTAACTGCGTCCAGGCGCTCCTGAGTATATTCATCACGGCTATCCATAATCCATCTACATTCCAAAAATAAGACATAAACCTCTGTTAAATATATTGCAAGTACGGGAAGAAAACAATACTTTTCAGTAAAGATAATAATAGGCAGCATATATGGCATACCCAATGACAGTGGGAAGGAAAAAACACTTATCAACTTTAAAATTTCTAGAGCATGGGTGCATCACTAAGAAAAGGAGGAAAAAAAGTATTAAGTGTGAATCAATCCGTGTTTCTTTGGGTAAATAACTCAGTATTCAACCAACTGCACCATTCAACCTCTGTGGAGCATGGGTGCCAATAAATAAATTAGACTAATTCTAGAAAATGCATACATAAAATACCTAGTTTGACGGAGACACCATGGGTTTACGTGCGCCATAAACTACCCTATAAATCCGTCCATGCCAGCACATGCTTTCAACTTCTCCCATCCTCAACGGTAATGTCCACACTTAGAATAATAAAGGACTTCTAAACACTTACTAGTTTCTTAGAACCTTACTAGCTAATATGAGAGCCGAGATACTCATTTAAACAGGGGCAGATCTAGGGTGTAAGATACGGGTTCCCGGGAACCCAGTAACTTTTGCGTAGACCCTGTATTTTTGTTAAAAAAATTATTAAATATCTATTTGTGAACCCAGTTATTATTGTATATTAATTTGAAATTGCGACAAAAACCCATAAACTTAAAATCCTGGATCCGTCTCTGCATTTAAATGCTCACTGAACACATTGCTCCATTTAAACTAATTCTTCCCAAATAAAAGTATTAGAAGTTCAGAAATCAATGTTTCAAAATTGTCTAATGATAAAATACTTCAGAATAAGCTCCAATGACTGAACATCCATGGAAGTAGCATGGTTTTACCATACAATAAGATCCTTCAGCATATGATCCATCAAACTTCTAAAGTTGCATAGTGTTTTACCAAAATATGCCTCATAGAAAAGAGATTCATTCATTTCATACCTAAAAGGAACACTACATTCTAAATCAAATACTCACTGTTTTATTTTATTTCTTAGTTTAACGTGAAATATAAGAATGTAAAGAAAGCTTTGAATCCTGTGACCTAGAACTACGTGTGTGTACAACAATACCAAAAATACTCTTTGAATTTTATGGTCTTAAGCATGTCATGTCACTCCTATAAGAGTGTCCTTACATGCAAAATCGAATTGTTGGAATTAAAAACTTATTAAATATAGAAAGATAATATTCTTTTTATAATAGTCTAAAAAAAGTAAAACACATAAAATTGAAATGGAGGGAGTAAAACAATCTGTAGTCAGCCTGTTTTTTATGACAATGGTGTCCAAGCCAACTTGAGCAACCCTTACTATTTCGTCGGATAACTCCACCCACCAAAACTAGGGCATATGGAAAGAAATCACCTAGTTATAATCTATAGTTCTTTTTTAACAATGGAGGTGTCGGGGCTAGCTTGCGCACAACTAAAATATTCCACTGAGAAAAGGGAACAAGTTACATCCCAATCAGCACAAATACCGAATAACTCTGCCCTTTGGCTTAGGCAGATAGGAACCCACCAAGTTACAATCTTTATTAGCTATAACTATCTTTAACTTCATATTTGAGCCAAATACAGCACATCAACAGAGAGTAAAGGCAAACAAAAAAGAGCCTAGACATGAAGACAAAAATTCAGAGGAAGAAAGAATAAAAAATATTACCGGTTAGCGTGAAGCAGTGCAGCCGGACCAAGATAAGACTCAGGATTCCACCAGTAACTAGGGCATGATGTGCTACAGCAAGCACACAGAATACACTCATACATCCCATCCAACTTTGCCCTATCACTCTTACTCTGCGGTATCTCCTTCCCAGGGGTCGGCGGCTCCGTCTTCCTCTTCAACCAAGGCTCAATAGACTTGTACTGATTATAAAAATTAGTCATATCCACAACCAGATCCTTAATCACAAACATATGTGGCAACGGCGTAATGGTCGATTCACCACCCGAATCGATCTTAGTCAAACAAGCAAGTCCATTGCAACCATCAATATTCATAGCACAGGACCCACAGATCCCTTCTCTACAGGATCTACGAAACGTAAGTGATGGGTCGATTTCGTTTTTGATTTTGATTAAAGCATCTAAGACCATTGGGCCACACTCTTTCAGATCGATTTTGTATTCCTTGAGCTCGGGTTTACCTGGGTTGTCTGGACTCCATCGGTAAATTTGAAATGACTTGATGTTTGGCTGCTGCTTGGATTCTGATTGATGGGCTTTGGCCTCCGATGCGTGTGCTCGGGCGACAACTAGCTTCGCCGCCGGCGATGAGTGGACCCTAGAAATCGCTCGTCGGATTAAACCGGTCGCCATTGATGAGTTACCTTGGGAAACCAAAGACGCGGAGATTGGATAGATTTTTGTTACAGAGAAAGCAAAAGAAATAAATTTTATTCAGAAGAATATATGATGGGGGGATCGGGTGTTTCTCGGGTTTTACTTGAATGAAAATAAAATGACGGAAATGGGCATGTAATTTTATAGGTGCTTTAACCGCCATTGAGAGGGTTCCGTGGCTGGAGATAGGTGGATGTGGTAAGGGTAGTTTTGGTAATGTGAAAAAATGTAATTTGAGGTTGTATTTTTCTGTCGTCGATGAATAAGGTTTGCCGTGGATCAATTGGGTCTGAGTAGGACTTGGATGACGTGGCGAATTCACAATCGCTAGATAATTTCCTAGTAATGTGGTTGGCACGTGTCGTGGATTATTTACTTTTCGCTTTTCCGTTGAGGCAACGATATCGTCTTGATCAAATGAGATATTTGAGTACTATGAGCCCGTTTGGACGACTTTGTTTTAAGTGATTTTAAAGCTAAAATAGTTTTTAAGCTATAAATTGGAAATTATAATTTTTGGCTTGTTTTTGTCATTTTAATTTAGAAATAAGTGCTTAAAAGTATTTTTTTTTAACTTTATCCAAATATTACAAAATAGTTTAAAAGCTATTTTGACTTAAAAATACTTAAAACAAGCGAATCCAAATAGGTTCTATATGGTAACAAAAATAGGTTATTATGCTAGGAAAAAATGAGAAAACTCAAGAAATCACATGAACATTTGATGGTTTAAACTTGTTTTGCTCAAAAGTTAATAAAGTACTTTACAAGCTATAAAATAATAAAAAAATGTGAAAAGGGTAAATCGTAATCAAATATAATAACCCTAGAGATGAAAAGATGAAGTTATCGTTGTAGATCTACTATTATGAAATGATAGCATGAACTCAAGAGAGGATAGCTGTTAGAGATAAAGATAGAGAGAGAAAAGATTAAGATGAGAGAGTTGTATTATTCGAGAATAACACCGATGTCTTTTACAACGAGAATGTCTCATTTATATAATAGGAGACCTTCATTAAAATAATTACAAAAAGTACAGAACGTACCTGGCGTCCTCTTAACGAGCGCGTCAGGTCTTAGCCGGCGTCGCCTTTGTCCTTACGTCCAGGCGGCACCCTTGTTTTAACATGCGTATGCTTCACTGGGCGTACCCTTCGGAGTAGAGGCGTATAGAGTCAAATTTGACCTCATACAGTTAGTCCCTCCGCTCGTTGGAGACGTATTTAATAGACGTCTTCAATGGGCGGACATGCAGACCTCGCCTTTGGAAAATTTGTACTCACTATGGGGGCGGTGACGTGAATGAGGTGAGATATATGGCGTTGTCGAGCTGCTGACGCGTGGCTCTCTTTTTCGAAGTGATGTCATCTCCTGCATGCATCATGATTATACTTGCTCCCGAGGCGGTTCAGGGGGTGACGTGATGTTTTGATTTCCTGCGCCCGTTTCGAATCGTGCCTCTTCGATTTTCGTGCATCCTAGCCCTATAAATAGAGGGGAGATTCAATTTGTTTTATCTTTCGAACCTCTAAACTTCTCTTGCTTCCTTTTTCATCTTTCTTTCTAACAACCACTACTTTGTGTGAGGTTTTTCTACTTCTTTTTGAAACCACACTTCTTATTGTTGGAGCTTTGCTTCCTTATAGAAAACACCATGACGAAACATGGACAGAGTAGTAAAAAGGCTAAAAGTAATGCCTCATCTAAGGTTTCGCCGTTTTCCGGTGATGAAGGGGAAAAGACGGAGAAGGCCCTTATTCCTCTTAGTATAGACAACGTCCTCCTGAAGGAGATGCATATTCGCAGGGATTTCCCTACTAAGAGCCCAGCCCTTCCCCGGGAACACAGCGGGTTAATGCAGTCTCACTTAGATGGTCTTCGAGAGACGTACCACATTCCAGACTACGTGGAGATGGTGCCGGCCGGGGCGGACTACGCCAATGTGCACTGGCCCGGGTACTGTGCGTTCTATGAGTACCCGTTCTTGATTGTTTACACTCTTCCAATCTACCCCCTGATGGAGGAGCTTTGCCATTTTTACAATGTATGCCCGGCTCAGCTTACTCCTTACACCTTGAAGGTGTGCCGCATCATGACTACCTATGCGGCCAAGGCTGCATGCGGCGTTTCGGTCCACCACCTTTTACAGTTGTTCAGCACTGGTTACCTGAGAGGTACCATGCTACGGTTGAAAAGCCGTGGCACAAGAGGCTTGGTCGTAAAGGCCGACGACAAGACCAACTGCTGCTTTTGGCGCAGATACTTCTACATCAGGACAGAGCACCTGGTGTTGAATCCCGAGAGTTTCCCAGAAAGTTGGAACCCAGAACGTAAGTACTTTTACTCGTGGAATTTAGGGTTGCTTGCGATTTTAACCATACGGCCATTGTGATTCCTTTACTTCCCCCCCCCCCCTTTATGCAGCGAGGGCATCTCCACCTAGGTTCATTGAAGACATTAGGTCGTGGGTGGAGAGAATAATCCCATATGCGGAGGAATGCCGCACATGGGCTGCTTTTCTTGAACGATACGGCCCTCCAGGTAACACTTGAGCTATGGTTTGGAGGTTTCCCCAGGTCTTGTTACCTGACTTATTCATGTTGGCAGGTAGGAGCGTTCCTAGGAAGAAGAGGAAGAGGCTCGTCACCCCGCCTGGGGCGGGGGCTGATTCCGACGATGGATATATACCCTGTGGCTCGCCCAGTGATGGTGCTCCGGAGGCTCCTCAGCCTGGGGTTGCGCCTGTGGCGGCGTCCACAAGTGAAGCGACTCCCTCACTGCTCTCCCCGTGACCTACGAAGGAGATTTCCGAAGGCGAGGAGCCGCCAGAAAAGAAAAGACGCTGGTTGATAACTGATAAGGGAATAGCCACAGTGGACGAGAGGGTAAGCGAGCCTCATAGGGAATCAAGGCTAGTGTTTATGGTCGACGCCATCCATTCCGGGAGGTCGGCCCCCCAAGGGAGGACAGTTGCTGACGCTACCCCATCACGTATTCTTGAGAGTGGTTCGTTGGCCGCCGCTGAAGAAACGGGCGGAGAGAGGGCGGACCCTGAGGTCGCCCCCGTGGATGTAGAGGTGTATACGAGAGATTCGGCCCGCGTGGGGATGACGGCGGGCATATCTAACCGCCGAATTCTGATCCCCGGTGGGTATAACCTGTTATAGCATAATGAGCAGGCAGCCTCAGACATGACCCTGTTATGTGTGGCCGCTGGGCGTGAAATGCTAAAAGGTGTTAGCAACGGGGAATTATCTCGGAGGGTTGCTGGCGCGGCCTTGAAGGTATATTTCGATTTTCTTTACGTATTTTAGGGTATACTTTGACGCATACTGATTTTCTTTTCTTCTTTTTCCTCTTCTTTAGACCCTCATCCTGGAGGTAGAGAGGGGCGGCGAGCGCAAAGGAAGGCCGCCACTTTTAACAAGGTGGTGAAGAAGTACCGGCGGTGCTATGCCAAGCATCAAGCTCTGGCGGACCTACTCAAGCACGACCCAGAATTTTGGGTTTTCCGCGAGGGTTTGGAGCAATCGGAGGCTCAGCTGAAGCAGAGGGTGGATGAACTGGAGCAAGTTGACGACTAGATGATGGCCGCTTTGGCTCTGAATATTGAACTGGAGACTCTTCTCCAGTCAAAGGAAGAGGAGTTGGAGCTTAGCCGTGAAGCGGCGGCAGAAGCCGCTGATTTGCGAGCCAAGGCCGTTGCCCTGACCGCCGAGCTCGATGCCAAGGCGGCTGAGGTCGAGGCCCTTAAACAGACAGTTGCACCCAGGTCAGATGAGGATGCGCCTGGCGAGGCGCGGGAGATGTGGGTGGACGCTGAAGCCAAGCTGGTCGTGTTTGAAGAGCTCTTTGCTACGGGCCGAGCTACAGAGGCGGAGGTTCAGGATCAACGGCGTATAGCTCAGGTTGCCCGTGAGGCCTGGGGGTATAGTTCCGATTCCCCGGACCGGGCGGGCTATACCTCCGAAGACGTCAACCGTATAGGTTCTGGGTTCTGGATCTCTGCGGCTTATCAGGCCGGGGGCGACAGTGGTCGAGATGGAGGGCCTTCTTAGGAATTGTATTTATCTTGTTCTGTTGTATTTGGAGATGTAGATAGGTCCTTTTGTATATGTATATTTTCTTTAATGATAATAGAAGTTATACTTTTTTGTTACTCTTTTCCCGAGTCGTACTCTTTTATTTTTGGTGTCTTGTCTCCGTAGAGTGGATGCTTGTTTGTTTGTAAGGTTCTAAGTGCGTTTCTCGAACGTTGCTTGTGTTAACCACTGATAGGAGGCGGATTTGATGCCAAATAGTGGCGGCTTTAGCTAATAGTGGCGTTGCTTCACCTGCTATTTTGCGTGCCTTGCGTCGCAATCGAACAGGATTGGCGATCGTTGACGACGGCGACCTTAGCCGTAATATCGTCGATGGCTTTAGCCATGTATGTAACTTTGACTGTCGTCGAGTCACTCGTTTGTCGTAGTCGAACTGGGTTGACTTATTGATGATGAAGGCTTTAGCCATTTGCATATTGGAGATGGCCGTAGCCATGTACGTGACTTCGACTATCGTCGAGTTATTTCGTTGTCGTAGTCGAGTTGGGTCGACTTATTGACGATGATGGCCTTAGCCATTAGCACATTGGAGATGGTCGTAGCCATGTACGTGACTTCGACTGTCGTCGAGTTACTTCGTTTTCGTAGTCGAGCTAGGTCGACTTATTGACAACGATGACCTTAATCATTTGCACGTTGGAGATGGCCGTAGTCATGTATGTGACTTCGACTGTCGTCGAGTTACTTTGTTGTCGTAGTCGAGCTGGATCGACTTATTGACGACGATGGCCTTAGCCATTTGCATGTTGGAGATGGCCGTAGCCATGTACGTGACTTCGACTTTCGTCGAGTTACTTTGTTGTCGTAGTCGAGCTGGATCGACTTATTGACAATGATGGCCTTACCATTTGCACGTTGGAGATGGTCGTAGCCATGTACGTGACTTTGACTGTCGTCAAGTTACTTTTTTGTCGTGGTCGAGCTGGATCGACTTATCAACGACGATGGCCTTAGCCATTTGCACGTTGGAGATGGTCGTAGCCATGTACGTGACTTCGACTGTCGTCGAGTTACTTCGTTGTCGTAGTCGAGCTGGGTCAACTTATTGACGACGATGGCCTTAGCCATTTGCACGTTGGAAATGGCCATAGCCATGTACATGACTTCGACTGTCGTCGAGTTACTTTGTTATCGTGGTCAAGCTGGATCGACTTATCGATGACGATGGCCTTAGCCATTTGCACGTTGGAGATGGACATAGCCATGTACGTAACTTCGACTGTCGTCAAGTTACTTTGTTGTTGTAGTCGAGCTGGATTGACTTATTAACGACGATGGCCTTAGCCATTTGCACATTGGAGATGGCCGTAGCCATGTACGTGACTTCGACTATCGTCGAGTTACTTTGTTGTTGTGGTCGAGCTGGATCAACTTTTCGACGACGATGGCCTTAGCCATTTGCACGTTGGAGATGGCCGTAGCCATGTACGTGACTTCGACTTTTGTCGAGTTACTTTGTTGTCGTGGTCGAGCTGGATCAACTTATCGACGATGATGGCCTTAGCCATTTGCACGTTGGAGATGGTCGTAGCCGTTCATACATTGGAGATGGTCGTAGCCGTTCATATTTTAGAGATGGCCGTACCCGTTCATAGGAGATGGCCATAGCCATTCATACATTGGAGATCATGCTAGTCAGTCCCTTTGTTATGCCAGCCAGGAGAGCTGATGGAGTGGCTGGTATGATAAACTCGCTCCGCAAATATCTCCAGGTGTCCCCTCTGTCACCTCGTTAAAGACTTTCCCGAGAAAACCCGATTGGGACAAAACTCGGGTAAGGGAAAAAGAGTGCGACTCGGGAGACGCCTTTTTAGAAATGGAAATACTTGAGGTGGGCGACATTCCAATTGTTTTGGAGAGTTCTTCCTTCCATTGTTTCCAGTTGAAATGCTCCTTTACCTGCTGTTGCCGTAATTTTGTAGGGTCCGTCCCAATTGATGCCCAATTTTCCTTCGCTTGGGTCTTTTGATGCAAATGTTTTGGCCTTGAGGACGTAGTCTCCCACTTTGAGTGATCTTACTTTGGTTCTTCTGTTGTAGTACCATTCAACCTGTTGTTTCTGGGCCACCATTCTTATGTGGGCCATTTCCCTTCTTTCCTCAGCCTCGTCGAGGTCTTGAAGCCTGCCTGCGTCGTTCTCTATTCTGCTGGTATGTGAATATCTCAGGCTAGGTTTGCCGATTTCGACTGGTATAACTGCGTCGGTTCCATAGACCAGCGAATATGGTGTTTCTCCGGAACAGGATTTTGGTGTGGTCTGGTGTGCCCACAATACTTTCGGTAGTAGTTCGGGCCATAGCCTTTGGCTTCTTCGAGTTTCTTCTTCAGTATGTTCAGTATTGCTTTGTTGGAGGACTCCGCTTGACCGTTGGCGGCGGGGTGGTATGGCGTGGAGAGTATTCGCTTAATGTGCCATTTGTCGAAGAACTCTGTTGTCTTTTGTCCGACAAATTGTTGTCCGTTGTCACAGCTAATTTCTTTGGGGATGCTGAAGTGGCAGATGATATTCTTCCATATGAAGGCGATGACTTCCTATTCGCGTATTTGGGCGTACGCACCTGCTTCCACCCACTTGGAGAAGTAGTCAGTTAAAACTAATAGAAATCGTTCCTTTCCTCATCCCGCTGGCAGGGGACCGACTATGTCTATTCCCCATTTGATGAAAGGCCAGGGGGAAGTAACTGAGTGGAGAGGCTCTCCTGGTTGGTGTATCATGGGGGCGTATTTCTGACATTGTTCGCATTGGCGAACGTATTTCGCTGCTTCTTTCTTCATGGCGGGCCAGTAATAATCGGCTCATATTATGTAGCGTTCTAGGGTGCGGTTGCCTATATGGGCACCGCAGTGACCCTCGTGTACCTCTTCTAGTATTGGTCTCGTTTGATGTGGCTCTAGGCACTTGGCTAGGGGTCCGCCAAACGTGCTTTTGTAGAGCTCATGGTTTATCATGCAGTACCTGGAGGCCTGTATGCGAAGCTTCTTCGCTTCTTTTTTGTCGAGTGGAAGTGTGCCGTCTTGCAGATAGGACACAAACTGGTCCAGTCCCAAGTAAAATTTAAGGAAAATACCTCAGTGTGATCAATGCCTGAATGGAGGAGGGTGACCACGCTTTCTTTGTCGAAGTTCTTAGTGGCTGCGGCCAACTTTGCCAGGCCGTCTGCTTCGGCATTCCGTGCCCTCGGAATTTGTTCGAAGCGGCATTCGTCAAAATCAGCCATTAGTTTGTGGATTTCTGCCCAGTATTTATGCAATCTCTGCTCCTTGATTTGGTAAGTCCTAGTAACCTGGTTCACTACGAGTTGGGAGTCGCAGTGGAGGACGAATCGTCGAGCCCCGTATTTGATGGCTAGTTTTATACCTGCAATAATGGCCTTGTAATCGGCCTCGTTGTTAGTCATTTCGGGGCACCGCACGGATTGGCGAATTGTTTTGCCCGTAGGGACCTCAAGAACGAGTCCCAGTCCTGATCCCGAGGAATTAGCGGCGCCGTCGGTGTACAAAGTCCATAAGTCGGTGTGGGGGGCGGTACGATGTGCCTCCAGTTCTGCCTCTGGCAGTATTTCTGCGCTGAAATCGGCTATAAAGTCGGCAAGTACTTGCGACTTAATGACCGTTCTCGGGTGATATGAGATGTCATGCTCGCTGAGCTCTATGGCCCATCTGGCGAGTCTGCCCGATAGTTCGGGCTTGTGTAGGACGCTTCTCAATGGGAAGGTCGTTATTACTTTTATAGGGTGGCATTGAAAATAGGGTCAGAGCTTATGTGAAGCTACGACCAATGCCAGGGCTAATTTTTCAAGGTGCGGATACCGTGTTTCGGTGTCCACTAAGGTTTTTCTAATATAGTAAATAGGAGATTGCGTACCTTTATTTTCGTGGACTAGGAGGGCATTGACGGCGACCTCAGAGATGGCCAGATATATCAGCAGGGGCTCACCCGGGCTTGCTTTTGCTAGTAGTGGTGGCAAAGATAGATATGTTTTCAGTTTTCTCAAGGCTTCGACGCATTCTTTGTTCCAGTGCAATCCGTTTTCTTTCCTCAACACATTGAAAAATTTATGGCACCTGTCGGAGGAACGTGAGATGAACCTGGATAAGGCGTCTATTCGCCCCGTCAACTTTTGTACCTATTTTTTGCTGTTCAGAATCTTGGGTATTGTGTCTATTGCCTTAATTTGTTCTGGGTTGACCTCGATGCCTCGGTGGGACACGAGAAACCCCAAAAATTTCCCTGAGGCTACGCCGAAGGCACATTTCTCGGGGTTCAGCTTCATCCCGTACCGCCTTAGTATCTCGAAGGCCTCCTTCAGGTGGTTGACGTAGTCTTCTTTTTTCACCGATTTTACCAGCATATCGTCAATATAGACCTCCATGGTCCTACCGAGTTGTTCCTTGAACATTCTGGTGACTAATCTCTGATACTTAGCCCCCGCATTTTTTAGCCCAAAGGGCATTACCTTGTAGCAGTATGTCCCTTGGTGGGTGATGAAAGTTGTTTTCTCCTAGTCTTCCTCGGCCATCATGATTTGGTTGTAGCCGGAGTAGGCGTCTAAAAAGCTCAGCAGTTCATGCCCCGCGGTGGCGTCGATCAACTGGTCAATGTGGGGTAGTGGGAATGAGTCCTTTGGACATGCCTTGTTTAGATCAGTGAAATCCACACACATTCTCCACCTCCCATTTTTCTTTTTGACCATGACGACATTGGCGACCCACTGAGGGTACTTCGACTCTCTGATGGAACCGTTGGCCAGTAATTTGTCTACTTCCTCGCTGACCGCCTCATTGATGGCAGCATTGAATTTCCTTCTCATCTGCCGCATGGGAGGATGTAGCGGGTCAACCTTTAGCTTGTGGGTGGCGATGTCTCGTGGAATTCCTAGCATATCTGAATGGGAGAAAACAAATAGATCTGCATGGTTAGTTAGGAATTCAGGATACTTACTTGGATTGATAAGGCCGTGCTCGATGTAGGCTTTCTTTGTAGGGTCGGTGTCGTCCAATTGAACTGGGTCGAGATCTTCGACCATTGCTTTACAGGCTTCCACGGCGTCGGGATCTCTAACGGCGTCCGCTGTCGGGTTGACTTTATCCCTCGACACGGTTGATTTCTATGCCTCCGCACTCGCCCCCTTCAGTTGTTGGGTGTGGGCGCAATATTGAGCTATTTTGTAGCATTCCTGCACGGTGCGTGGCTCGCCCCTAATGCTGAATATTCCGTATGGGGTAGGGAATTTGATTACTTGGTAGAGGCTTGAAGGGACCGCTCACATGGTGTGTATCCATGGGCATCCTATGATGACGTTGTACGCCGTTTCTTAGTTCATTACGTGGAAAGTTGTTTCCAGCGTGACTCCTCCCGCTAAGACGAGCAGTGTCATTTCTCCGGATGTCCGTTCCACTGCATTGTTGAAACCAGTTAGCATTATGCAGCGCGGTATTACCCTATCTTCGAGTCCCATTTGTGCGAGGACCCTTGGATGGATAATACATGTGCCACTTCCGTCGTCAATCATGATTCATTTAACATCCGTATCAGCGATACGTAAAGTAATAACTAAAGCATCATAATGAGGGAAAGACAAACCGTCAGTATCAGACTTATCGAAGGTGATACTATCTTCGAAGTCGTCATACCGTTCATGGGTGAGTCCGCTTCAGTCTGTGCGTGTTGGCGAATTTGATGTGATTGATTACTGAGTCGTCGCTGCCTCCGACGATCATGTTTATCGGGCGTGCTGGGGAAGGCAGCTTTGGTGGCTCGCGGGGTTGTTCCTGCCCGCGTGCAAAGTTGATTTTTCCTTTGTCGCTGAGTAATTCCCTCAGGTATCCCTGGTTCAGCATCCTGACCACTTCTTGCCGCAGGCCTATGCAGTCTTCAGTTTTGTGTCCCTGTTCCTGATGGAACTCACATAGGACGTTCAATTTCCTCGTAGCAGGGCCTGATTTCATCTTCTACGGCCACTGTACCTTGGTGCCCAGCTTCTCTAGTGCGTACACTTCTGAAGGAGATACACAAAAGTTATGGGTGGATAAAATGGGGGGCGTACCTCTTTCGTTTCGAAGTGGGGCGACATGTCGCTGCAATGCGTCCGTATGTCTTGGTGGCGGAGGGGAAGATCTGGTGTATGGCTGATGTCGGTCCTTGTTGGAACGTGAGAGTTGTTCTCGCCGTCCTTCATTGCGTCGATCTCTCCTTGTCTCTGAGTGTATCGCTGTCAACCGTTGGGTCAGCCCATTGAGATCATCCTAGTCCGCCCGCACCTCGGCGCAATAGGCGTTGTGGATTTCCTCCCATGTGTTAGGGGGATATTTCATGAGACGGCTTAGCAGCTTCTTGGTCGCCTTCGAACCGTTCCTGCTTAGCCCGTTCTGGAAAGCGGCGACTGCCATTCCTTCCGATACGTTTGGCAGACTCATCCTTACCCTGTTAAACCTGGCTAGGAAGTCCCTGAGCCCTTCTATCGCGGTTTGTCTAACGGCCAAGATGCTGTTGACCCTTACCTACGCTTTCTTCGCACCCATATGGGCGGTGACGAACTTGTCTTCCATTTCTTCGAATGTTGATATCACCTTGGCCGGTAATTGAGAGTACCATGTCAAGGCTCCTCCTGTCAATGTCTCGCCAAACTTCTTCAGCAGCACCGACGGTACCTGTTCTTTTGACAGATCGTTACCTTTCATGGCAGTGACGTAATGGATCAGATGATCCTCGGGATCTGTGGTTCCGTCGTACACCCTCAACTAAGGAGGCATCTTGAAGGTCTTTGGGTTAGATCATGGAGCAGCTTCTTCAGTGTACGGTTGTTCTACGAACCTTCCCACGTCGTGTTTTGGTAGCAACTTAGGGGCTCCGGGGATCTTGTCGACTCTCTCCTGGTGTTCCTTCATTTGGTCGCGGAGTGTCTTGTTTTAATTTTAGATTTCTTCCATCTTCTTTAGGATGGCTGTTAGCGTACCATCATTGGTCTGTGCTTCGATGGGCTGGTCATTTACTCATGTAACCTCAGGTTCACCCATGGCAGCGGTGGTGTTTATTGTTGGTACACGCCTGATGTTGCTTTGCGGTGATTTCTCGACCAAGCCACTTAGGGTGTTTGTGAGCCACTCTTCCAGTAGCTTTCTAACCACCAAGGGTGCTTCTTTGGCAGTAGACGTGGAAGCTCCTTTTTTGTGCAAGATCGTCAGATCCTCTGATTGGGGAGATGAGAACTCAGCACCTGGTGTGATGCTGGGGGTTGTATTCAGGATGCCATCGTCACTGGCCTCGTTGAGAGGACCAAGGAGGTTGGCTGTGACACCCATTATAGCCTTTGATCTAGTGTCAATTTCGGCCATCTTTTGTTTTCGTGTAGTGTAGAGAAAAGTAGCTGGTTGATCTCTAGGTGGATACTATGATTTTGATTCTCGAAATCCACACATACTGCGCTAAATTGTTTTGCTCAAAAGTTAATAAAGTATTTTACAAGCTATAAAACAATCAAAAAGTGTGAAAAGGGTAAATCGTAATCAAATATAATAACCCTAGAGATGAAAAGATGAAGTTATCGTTGTAGATCTACTATTATGAAATGATAGCATGAACTCAAGAGAGGATAGCTGTTAGAGATAGAGATAGAGAGAGAATAGATTAAGATGAGAGAGTTGTATTATTCGAGAATAACATCGATGCCTTTTACAATGAGAAGGTCTCCTTTATATAATACGAGACCTTCATTAAAATAATTACAAAAAGTACAGAACGTACCTGGCGTCCTCCTAAAGAGGGCGCCAGGTCTTAGCCGGCGTTGTCTTTGTCCTTACGTCCATGCCGCACCCTTGTTTTAACAGGCGTATGCTTCACTAGGCGTACCCTTCGGAGTAGAGGCATATAGAGTCAAATTTGACCTCATACAAAACTTTTTTTTAATAACAAAATCTTATTGGTTCGCCTAGCCAGTTTGTCAGATGGCAATGAGTTGGTACGGGTTTAAACATGGCGGGGCGGGTCAAAAAAAATTTTAAAAAAAAATGTTAAAAACTATGCGGGTACAATGCAGGTTTAAAAACTTCATTGAAGAAGGAAACTCAATTTTCTGCCTTAATGAAGATGAAATTGATTCCACATAATATATTGGAGCAAAGTAAAGTTTCATATTATTTGAACCAAATGCTTGCACGTCATGTTGCTCTTAAAATGTAATGTCCAAAAATTACATATCAAGATTACCTTCCAGAGGTAGAGAAGTCTTAACAATTATTTTAGTAGATTAGCTTGAATATGATAAAAATATATATTCTATTATAAAAAATAAAAGGTTAAAAATTAAAGAGTTATTATCCTATCAAAGATTTTTGTTAAGTAACTTTTATTATATATGTGCAAGATTTAATTCTCGCAAGTATCTTATCCTCTTCTTCCCTTAGCTGAAGCTTCCGTAATCTTTAAAATTAATAAAAGAAGTATGAGTAGATTTCATAAATGTATAAAAAAAATCCAGCCAAAAAATTAAAAAATAAATAAACTTACAAAATGACGGAAAAAAATTAAGCGGTGCAGGGTAGACGCAGGTGCGGAGCGGATGAACGCGGGTGCATTTGCTATGCGAGGCGTGGCGGAGCGTGTTGAAATTTGGAGGGTTAAGAGAAAACTCGCGCCCCCCCCCGGCCCGCACCACTTACCATCCCTACCTGCGCATTAGATGTCATGACGGCCATTGGTGTGGTCGTGACAGTTTGATATGAGAGACTAGATTGCATAGGTCTCATGCAGAGGCGAACCTATGAATTACAGGTAGCGGGTGCAAAATTGCATTCAACAAAAATTTGCTTTGTATATGTTGGGTTTGTTATTTAATAAATAATAACAAAAAAGGTGTGAATGGAAAATGGTGAGAAAAGAAATGGAGGGATGTCCCGTGATCCGGTCCGGTCTAGCTCATTTTTCTTTCCTGGATTAATTTAAATTCGTTTTAAATTTTTCGCAAAAATTTCCAACAGCCATGACTGTTCTGAAAGGTTGCTAACCTCTTCAGAGGGTCACACCTGTTCCAACAACCATGACTGTTCTGAAAGGTTGCATACCTCTTCAGAGGGTCACACCCGTTCTAACAGTCATGGCTATTCTGAAAGGTTGCAAACCTCTTCAGAAACATCACCAAGTTGGCTATAAATAGACCTTCAAATCCTAGAATATTTACTTAACAAAATTTTCTGAATCTTTTTCTTCTTCTGCACAAAATATTCCAGTGGTTCGCCGATCACCAGAGTTTTAGGTACCGATACACTGGTGAGTTAAATCGTTCTATCCTGGGAGGATATATTCCACAACCTCGGGTACTTGAGGGGAATAATTTCCTTAAGGACACACTGTGTATTCAGTGGGCTCGATCTATTCCTACAACATTTTCAGAATTTATTTTTTGAAGAAGTTAACTGTTTTTGGAATTTTATTTTATACTAACTTTCTATTTTTTGTTTTCAAAAAAATTATTATTTAATTTATTTACAGCAATACAGATTAATTAACAATCTTAAGGAAATTAACTGAAATATTTTACGATGGCTGTAAAATATAATTTTCTGAGTAAAACTATGATCGTTCGTATGCCACGGAGAAAATGAAGAAGTGAACAGTGAAGATTTCGACAACGACAAAGATGGTCATGGATGCCGAGATATTGTGTTAGCCAAGTGATAATGACTCGGCATATGAATCATGCTGGCGTGAAAGGATTTATAAAAATACCTTTCTTAGGCTTACTGGATGATTTTGACGGATATCTGAAGGACATATTAAAGAACTAGAACAACACTCCTAATGAAATTGGAGAGAATGAAAAGTACTGGTGTGAAGCCAATTGGAGTTTTGCACTCGTCGCAACGGTTCCATGCATTATTAATAATGTGGCAATAGCAAAAGCCACAATCACAGTTTGACAAAAGGAAAACTATCTTGAAGCATATTATTGCTGGAATATTTTGGAGCAACTCGATGGCAAATAGAATCAGGTTCTATTTTCTTTACCTTATTTTTTATTATCTATCCTTGTAATTTATGAAATTCAATATTTTGAATGATAGGATAGATGATCATGATCCTCCAACATATATATTATGTTTTGCATGCAATGCGATGACAATGATTGACCAGAATTATATTAGTTGTACCAACTGATATTTAACTAGTTGGTACGCAGTTCGGTAATATGTATAAATATATGTGGATGGTTACTTGAAGGTTGTAAGATATGAGTTAGACTTACACTAAATACTTGAAGTATTGTTGAGATCATGAATATAATATATGTAAAGATGAACAAATCAGTGCATTGTGAATCAATTGGCCGGAGGGAACTTCATGAAACTTACTTACAAAGAGGCATGTGATGTACTTGATGAAATTGCCGACACCTCTTCGCCATGGCAAAGCCGAGCAAATGTGCCCCAAGGTGACCCCACGGTCATCTATTTGCATAAGGAATTGCACGATCATGGCCAAGCTATGCCGAGCTTACAACAACTATGAATCAATTGGCGAAGGCGCAATTGCAACAAGTCCAAAACCCGCGCCAAGTCAATGCAATGGAAGGTGTTTCTATGTTGAAAAGGAGGCAAAGAGGGCAACAACAACCTCAAGGTAATTGTGAGCAATTTGACAACAACAATGATGGTGGTGATTATTCGAATGAGTGCTATGATGAGCAAAGCGAAGAATGTCAATATGTCAATAACTACCAAGGGAATAGAGGAAATCAAGGGAATCAACAATGGCGCCCCCAAGGAAATTAGGGCAATCAACAAAGCGACGGTAATTGGAATAATAACAACCAACAACAAAGTGGTGGCAATTGGAACAACAACAATCAAAACAACAATTGGGGTAACAAGGTAACAATCAAGGCAATTAGAACGGGAACAATAATAATTGGAGCAACAACAACAACAATCAAGGAGGGTGGAATAATAGCGGAAATCAAGGCAACCGGGGGAAAGGCTTTCAAAGGCCCACCATGTACCAACAATCGAAAAATCCACCTCCCTTTCAATCTCAAGGGTCTAGTTCTTCGGGTAGTGATATGGGGAGAATAGAAATGATGTTCGAACAAATGATGAAGAAGAACTGTTGCTCCCAAATACACACACAAGTATACGTGATCGTAAAAGTAATAAAATGATAAGTCGAGTGTCGAACCCACAGAGACTTATATCAACTACTCACTAACACATCAATATTGTTGTTCCGTCAAGCTAAATTTGAGTTCAAGAGTTTAATTATGCTAACTATAATTCTAAGTAACAACTAAATTATCAAGTAACTAGTTGATTGTTATGTATTCAATAGAGACAAGTATTCCAGGGTTGTGATCGATTCACAAATCGTATTGTGTTCTAATTAACTCTCCCTTTTCATATAATTCACTCATGGTTGCTAATTAATCGATAAATTCTCTCATAGCCTTCTCCCGAAGTACTACTCACCTATCTTCAATAGATTGACGCCTATATTCCTATGGAATTAATCTATTAATAACGCATTAAGATTACGATATTTAATTAAGCACGATGATTAGGTATATTCTTATCCTAACCACAAATTCGCTCCCCCTAAGGGTTAAGATCATGCTCTCTTCAATTCTTCTCTAATCTAAACATGGCTTTCCCAAGTATAGCATAGATAGTAAATAGAACCTAACTGTTGGCCAGACAATTAAGCAATTAAACACAGAGTTGAAGAAACAACCATATTTGAATGAATTATAATCAAGGTTAAGTTAATATCGAACGACAATATTCATGGCTAAATCACAACCCAAGAACAATGGGTTTTAGTCACTCATGCTAGTGTGCATCACAAATAGGTTCAATTTCATCATAAATAGCAAAAACAAAGAGAAGAAAAGAAGAACTTGATAATCCAAACTCCTCCTTGCCTCTTGCCTCTCTATTTCTTGCACTAAACTATGAAAACCTTTATGATTTAACCTTGGGCTAGCTTGACTTTATATAGGTTAAGTGGGTTTTTCTCCAGATTTCCAATTTTACCCCAACTAGCTCTTTTCCGGACCGGCACAGCGCTAACTCGCGCGTCCTTCGCGCGTCTCTCTGCCTCGGCTTGTAATGCGCGCGAACTACCGCGCGACTTCACGCGTCCTTCGCGCACCTGGGGCTTGATTTCTTCCAATTTTTTGTCTTGTCCTTGCACGCACTCAACTCCGAGGGGTCGTTTTTGCTCATAAATCATTCCAATAGCCTCTTGAAAGCATCATATAAGCTCCTCACCCTGCAATGTATACAAATCACAATTAGAGCCTATTTTTTCATCAATTAACCATATTATGTCATTGAAATGTAATTAAGCGGAAGCATAAACAATAGCTAAATCACCTAGATTTCGCCTATTATCAACACCCCACACTTAATTCATTGCTAGTCCTTGAGCAATCAAACTATACCCTCTATAGAATCATTCACTCAACCATTTCCCCTAACGCATTACACCTAGAACAATGTGCATACCTTATGCCTAGCAGTGAACAATCCTAGCCTCAAAACCGACTCTCAAGTGCCATGCAATATTCACACTTCCTCAAAGTACTCTACACAGAAGTCAAGACTTGCTTTTCCGTCACGAATCATATGCCCTCACAATCACATCAACAAAAACTGAATTCAATCCACACATTTGAGTCATACACTTACATATATTAATGAAAGCACTCATTCTCACAAAAGAAGTCACATGCATGCAATTGGTACCATAGGCTTGCCCTTAATGTAAATCTCTACTAATGTAGGCTAGCTCGACCCAAAATCAACTAGGACTTTTTCATGGTTGTAATGTGGGCTAAGGGACGGGTAGGATATATTTAGGAGTAGTGACTCAACCTCCTAAGCACTTTAACACATCACATGAGCAATTTTTCAGTGCAAATTCTTCAACCCACTTCTCATTCACAAACAAATTCATCACACAAATACTCCCTTCTTCTTTAAGCACTCTATTAATTCATACCCACTAGCTGGAACAAGACACAATATATTCATCTCTTTTTTCCCTTTTTTTCCAGTTTATTCTTCTTGTCACTCAATTTCCACTAGTGGTGTATTCGTTTACAACACAAGTGCACCATTCATCCTTTTATCGGTTCCACTCAAAAGCCACCCCACACTTATTTCCTTCTTACTTCTTTTAGCGCTCCTCTCACAATTAAAGTGCTTTAAGAGGTAAAAGGATCAAAACAATGTCAATTAATAATAAAAGGGTATAGGCTTGTAATGCGGGTGCCAAACAAAAGGATAAAGGCTCAAAAGGGTTAGCTAGGGACAAATTTTATTTACGATAAGCAATCAAGCTCAAAAACGTCAAAGAAAGCCTAAAATCATTTTTCAAATCGAGCATCACCTAGGATTTTGCTTCAACTCACATACCGAGCAAGTTCTAGACACAAGTACACTACATGGACTACACAAATACTCACCACACATGGCATATGACTCATTCATATCAGCTCATCAAGACACTCCATTACGAGAATTCAATTCAGTAACAAATATACAAATTAAGGCACCTTCAATGAGATTCAACAATTAGGACTAAGCGTTACACTCTAAGGTCTATAGTGTTCAGGTGTGTCAACGCTATGGGTTATCTTTCAATTATTAACTCGTAGCTCATCACCCTAATCTACAAATCAAAAAGAAAACAAAAATAAAAACTACCTATGCCCGATTCAAGTTAAACCCTTGGAAAAGAACCACGGCCTAAAGAAAAACCAAGGGGGAGTTGCTACACTACCTAAGAAAAAGAAAAAAAATCTTTTTGGTGTCTTCTCTAGACTCACATCCCTCAAGAACCCCGTCGAAAGGGATCCGTCGTCGGGTCGAGCCACCTATCTATTGTAAACTAATGATTTCTACTTTCTACCAACACTATCAACGCCAAAAAGCACAAAACAAGATAAAACCTAACAATCAATTCATACACATATATACATACAACGAAGTACCCCACCCCATACTTAAAGATAAAGACATGTCCCCATGGCTTAAATTTTAAAAGAGCAGTGAGGTAAAGAGACTTCCTTGGAGCTTCACTCTTAGTCGGAAACGGTTTCGGGGTTGACATTGCACGCATGCCCCAAAGCTTGCAGCCAACCCATGAACTTCTTTTCCGACTTGACTTGTTGGTCAGCTATTGCATTCACACGAGTGCCCAACTCAGTCATGGAGGTGCGTAGACCAGCCACCTCCTACTCCAATGCGGTGTACCCGGATACTCTGGCAGTTCCTGAAGAGGACGCTACTCCTGACGGTGTTGTTGGGGCTGGCTCCGCATCCATTTGTTCATCCTCTCCCTCCTCCGTTGCATCAGAACCACTATCACCCTCTCCTCGTTCCGTTGCCGCTGGAGATGTCCCCGTAGTGTTCTTGCCAGGTCGGATCTTGTGGTCTTTTTTTACCAGTCCATCCACACGAGTATTTTTGGGCACCTGCACTTGCCTGCAAAGCTTAGTCACCAAAGAGGGGAAAAAGAACCCATACTGGCGTTGGGGGCACCGGATAAATATCTCATCGTGGATCACTTTGGCCATGTCGAAGGGAAGACCCTTGATGAAACACCAAATCAATACAGCCCGGGGTCCATTCACCTCTGTAGTATTTTTGGAGGGAATGAGGAGATTGTTAATAACATACAACTAGCTCTTCACCTCATTAGTTAGGACGGAGGAGTGGAACTTCTCTCCGTGTTCCAGCCACTCCACCATTTTGCCGGGTGCGCAGATTTCATCAAAGAAGCGCTCCCACTTAGCATCTGTTGTAAAGCGCCCCCGCTCATAAAAGTCTGTATTATCAGGCAGAGGGTCGGGCAATTGATATGCTGTGTGTATCACCTCAACGGAGGCATCCATCGCATTGCTGCGCACCGTGACCACATTGTCCACATGCTCACGCAGATTGGCATAAAATTCTCGAACGAACATTACATTAGCCTCCCCTAGCTCATCAATGAAGGATTGCAGACCCCGCTCCATCAACTCTGAATACATGTGTGGGCAGTGTGCCTGGACCGAACGGAGGTTAATACCCCTCTCTGGAATTGGTATTTTGGCGGCCTTCTCCATAAAACGGGTCTGAGCCGCAGGGGAGACAAATTTGCTGCTGTCATAGGCAGGGGCTACCCTTTGGCGGCTTAAGGAAGGACCTATTTCTTGGCGCTTTCTCGATGGCGCCATAATACCTGCAAAACGTGAACACATTAGCTCAGCCTAACAAAAATAGTGTGACTTAATGCGGTTACTCAGACTTCACACGTAAATTCAGTCACAACTACATAATCATGCTCATTGAGACCTTTCCACAAATACCTTGTGGGCATTAGGCTCTCATAACTCTTGGCTTAGTGTCTAGCAACAATGGCCTCCCACAAAATCTCATACATAACTCAAATTAAGTACCACCCACCCCACACTTACACCAAACTAACCCCACAACATATTTCACCAAGTTGGAATACCAAATCACAAAAAAACTACACTAATGGCATAAAATACAACACACAACAATTCTAAAAATAAAAAGAGAAAAATAGAAGAAGAAAAGAAAGAAAAACTAAAAACTAGGGCGCATACCTGTGGTGAATGGGAACGGGCGAGGTGCTAGTGAACTTGGTGGAGAAGTCGTGAGAGGCGGATGGGGATAGGGGTGCTGGAATTTGGGGAAGGAGTGTGGAGTGGTCATGGGGAGGGTTTGGTAATCGTGAAAGGGGGTTAGGCGTTTGGGTTAGAATGGGGGAAAGGAGGTTTTTGGGGCTGGGGGAAACGGGGGGTGTA
>MU752167.1:0-32799 GCA_026770625.1 Nicotiana glauca | reverse complement strand
TTTTGGGGGGGGGGGGGGTCGCGAACTTATGCGCGAAGTCACGCGCCTCTTCGCGCACTAAGGGCTTGTTAGGCAGTGTGATGCGCGAACTATGCGCGAAGTCGCACGGTCTTTGCGCGCTTTTGTGCGTTCCAACCAGAATGTTTTGCCCAGGTGCGCGAACTTGTGCGTGAAGTGGGCGCGAAGTCGCGCTCCTAGGCGTTTATGTTTTTGTATTTTTTCACCTATTTTGCTCCTGGTTGATGGTCCTTTCACCTGCCATTCGTCGCCTGCATTTGTTAGTATGTTAAAACTCAAAATCAAAAACTACTACTATCATTGGGTTGCCTCCCAACCAGCGCCTTATTTAACGTTGTGGCACGATGGTTACAAGAATTCAATGGGTTGCCTCCCATCCAGCGCCTGATTTAACGTCGCGGCACAATGCAGAGTCTCGCTTACTCATCAGCGAGTACAACCTTGGTCTTCTCACGATTAATCATTCCTCCCCAATAATGCTCGACCCTATGACCATTCACCAAAAATTTACTTTCGCCATTTAAAGTTCTCAGCTCGATTGTACCATAAGGAATAACTCTCACCACCTCAAACGGACCTGACCATCTCGACTTTAGCTTCCCAGAGAATAGCCGTAGTCTAGAATTAAATAGCAATACATGTTGGCCTGGCTCGAAGTGACGCGGCTTGATATGCTTGTCATGCCATCTTTTTGTCTTTTCTTTACATAGCTTAGCATTTTCATAAGAGTACAACCTGAACTCGTCTAATTCATTCAACTGCATAAGTCTTTTCTCACCTGCGGCTTGAAGGTCCATGTTCAGCTTCTTAATGGCCCAGTATGCCTTGTGTTCCAGCTCAACAAGCAAGTGACATGCCTTCCCATACACCAGCTTGTAAGGGGACACTCTAATTGGCGTTTTGTATGCAGTCCTATATGCCCATAGGGCATCATCCAATTTTGCAGCCCAATCTTTCCTATTCACACTCACCGTCTTCTCCAATATCTGCTTGATTTTTCTGTTTGACACCTCCGCTTTCCCACTTGTGTGCGAATGGTATGCTGTGGAAACTCTGTGGCGAGCTCCATATTTAGCTAGAAGGTTATTCAACAATCGATTACAAAAATGAGTCCCTTCATCACTTATTAAGGCACGTGGAGTCCCAAATCTCGAGAATATGTTCTTTTTCACAAACGCAGCTACCACCCTGGCATCATTTGTTGGCAAAGCAATTGCCTCCACTCATTTTGACACATAGTCAACGGCAAGCAAAATGTATTTGTTTCCTCTAGACGGTGGAAATGGCCCCATAAAATCTATCCCCCACACATCAAAAAGCTCAACTTCTAGAATGTTATTCAAAGGAATCTCGTGCCTTCTTGTGATTGTTCCCGTTCTCTGACATTGGTCACACTTCTTAACGAATGCATGGGCATCCTTAAATAAAGTCGGCCAAAAGAGACCGGATTGTAACACCTTTGCAGTTGTTCTATCTCCTCCATAATGGCCCCCATAAGGTGATGCATGACAATCATACAACACTAATTCTACCTCTTTTTCAGGAATGCATTTCCTCATCAACTGATCAACACATTGCTTGAACAAATAGGGCTCATCCCAGTAGTAGAAGTTCACATCATGTAAAAACCTCTTTCTAGCTTCAGATTGGATTTCGGGAGGAAGTACCCCACTTAAAAGATAGTTTACATAGTATGCGTACCATGGGGGAGGGTCTTGGGTTATAGCAAAAAGTTGCTCATCGGAAAATACTTCTTTAACTTGGCCACCCTCCTCCACGTGGTCGTGGTTTTACAACCTTGATAGATGCTCAGCTACCTGGTTCTCTGTCCCCTTTCGATCTCGTATTTCTACATAAATTCTCGCAGTAATAAAACCCAGCGCATCAATCTAGCCTTAGACTCCTTTTTGGTAAACAAATACTCCCTCCATTCTAATTTATGTGAACCTGTTTGACTGGGCACGGAGTTTAAGAAAAAAATGAAGGCTTTTAGAATTTGTGGTCCTAAACAAGTCCAAATGGGGCCCAGAGTATTTGTGTGATCATAAAACCTTCTCATTAAGGGTAGAATTGTAAGTTTAAGGTAAATTGTTATCAAATATAGAAAGGGTTCATTCTTTTTGGAACAGACCAAAAAAGAAATAGGTTCACATAAACTGGAACCGATGGAGTACCTGATAGTTGCATGATCGGTATGGACTATGACTTTTGTTCCCACCAAGTATGCCTAGAATTTCTCAAAGGCCCACACAATAGCTAACAACTCCTTCTCAGTGGTGGTGTAATTCAGGTGGGCATCATCAAGAGTTTTACTCGCATAGTAGATGGAATAAAACACCTTGTCCTTCCTCTGGCCTAACACTGCCCCGATAGCATGATCACTCGCATCACACATAAGTTCAAAAGGTAAAGACCAATCCGGTGCCACAATAATGGGAGCAGTCACCAACTTCTTTTTAAGTTCTTGAAATGAGTTGAGGCAAGCATCATCAAAGTTGAAGGTCACATCTTTTTCAAGCAACCTGCACAAAGGAGTAGCAGTTTTTGAAAAATCTTTAATAAAGCGCCGATAGAAACCTGCGTGTCCCAAGAAACTCCGGACACCCTTCACTGAAATAGGTGGAGGTATTTTTCAACCGCCTCAACCTTTTATTTATCAACTTCAATGCCGCCCCCAGATACTCTGTGACCCAACACGATGCCTTCTTGTACCATAAAGTGGCTCTATTCCCAATTCAGTACCAGATTTGTTTCTTCACAACGGGCTAGCACCTTGCTTAGATTCCTCAAGCAATCATCATAAGAAGACCCAAAAACTGGAAAGTCATCCATAACCACCTCTACGAATTTTTCCACCATGTCGGTGAAAATAGCCATCATACACCTATGGAAAGTGGCTGGTGCATTACAAAGACCAAACGGCATTTACTTGAAGGCAAAAGTGTCGTAAGGACAAGCAAAAGTAGTCTTCGCCTGATCCTCTGGGCATATGACAATCTGATTGTATCCTGAATAACCATCAAGGAAGCATTTGATCGATGAATGGGAGTGGGAAGTGATCCTTGCGAGTTGCCTTATTGAGCCTTCTATAATCAATGCAGACTCTCCATCCCGTAACAGTGTGAGTGGGGATTATCTCATTCTTCTCGTTCTCAACTACAGTCATTCCTCCCTCTTTGGGCATACATTGAACCGTTCTTACCCAGTTGCTATCATAAATGGGAAAAATGATACCTGCATCGAGCAACTTGATTACTTCCTTTTTCACCACCTCCTTCATGATAGGATTCAATCTCCTTTGCTGCTTTACACTGGGGCGGTGTCCGTCTTCTAGAAAGATTTTATGCATGCAAAACGAGGGACTAATACCTTTGATGTCAGCTATAGTCCATCCAATGGCCATTTTATGCTCGCGGAGGACTTTGAGCAATTTTTCTTCTTGAGTGTTGGTCAAGCTGGATGAAAAAATTATGGTCAGTGTCTCAGAGTTTCCCAAATAAGCATAGCGCAGATGCGGTGGAAGTGGCTNGGGGGGGGGGGGGGGCAGAGCAATAGGCCTGTCCAACTCTTCAAATTTACTGAACGCTTTAGCACTTGCTCGATTTCTTCTATTCTTTCATCTTCACTATTTTCTACATCCCCAATCAATACTCGTTCAACAGGATGTACAGGGCTCATATAGGGTACTAACAAAGTAGCATAACTCTCCACCATAGAGATCATGGATAACTCTTCATAATGGGCTGGTAACTTCAGCGCTCTATAAACATTGAATACCTCCACCCGGTCACCTACTCTCATCGCCATCTTTCCTTCGTAGACATTAATAATAGCTC
Source organism: Nicotiana glauca (assembly GCA_026770625.1). Taxonomy (NCBI): domain Eukaryota; kingdom Viridiplantae; phylum Streptophyta; class Magnoliopsida; order Solanales; family Solanaceae; genus Nicotiana; species Nicotiana glauca. The sequence goes on along the minus strand of MU752167.1, from coordinate 28,945 downwards.
GGCCCATGGCTAAGAATGGACGCCCCAAAATAAATGAGACTTCCTAACCAAGCTCGTAATCCAGGATAATGAAATCAGCGGGGAATACGAAAGAACCCACTTGAACTAGCACATCTTCAATCACTCCCCCAGGATGAGCAAGGGTGCGATCAGCTAATTGTAGGATAATGTGGTTGGGCGCGGTTCACCCAACCCCAACTGTCTGAACACAGATAGCGGCATCAAATTGATGCTCGCTCCAAGATCACATAAAGCTCGCCCAACAGCATATTTACCAATGGAGATGTTGATAGTGAAACTACCTAGATCCTTCAATTTCTGAGGTAACTTGCCCTGAATTCTGGAACTGCACTCCTCAGTAAATGCCACAGTCTCGAACTCGGTCAGCCTCCTTTTATTTGCCACGATGTCCTTGATGTACTTTGCATACTTGGGTACCTCTTGTAAGATGTCAACCAATGGAATATTTATCTGTACATGCTTCAAGATATCAGGAAACATTTTATATGCGGCATTGTCTCTTAATTTCTGCAATCTTTGAGGGAATGGAGGTGGTGGCCTTGCAACCAATTGTGGGGGCTGCTCAGCCACCGCCTCTCCAGCTGGTTTTTTGGCTTCGGGGATTTCTCTGATGTTGATTCTATAGTGGCTGGCCTCTCATTAAAAGTCACATGTTTCCTCTTTTTAGATAGAACTTCCTCGAGTTGTCTCCCATTTCTCAACGACACGGCATTCAGGGCCGCCCTAGGATTTGCTTCAGTGTCACTTGGAAGAGCTCCAGCTGGTCTAGTGTTTTGAGCACTAGCAAGCTGTCCCATTTGACGCTCCAAATTTCTAACTGTTGTGGCTTGTAAGACTCGCTTGTTGTTCACCCTGAGGTGGTCTAAATTGCCGTTGCGGTGTTTGAGGCTTGTATTGATTCTGAGTGCCCTGGTTTCCACCCCAAGAAAAGTTTGGGTGGTTCCTCCAATTGGGATTGTAAGTGTTCCCATATTGATTTGCTTGGCCCCTATTTGGATTACCCACGAAGCAGACAGACTCTGGGTTTGCGGGACATATGTCGCTCGTGTGCCCCTCTCCACATATTTCACAAAAAGCTTGAACCTGCTGTACCTGTTGCTTGTTGATATTCAAGTTCATCTGGTTGACTTGATTGGTCAGTGTAGCAATATGCGCTGATAATACTGAGACGACATCTAACTCGAGAACCCCTGCAGACTTTTGCACTGTGTGTCTGCCCATCTCTCCTTGCCAATCCGGATTGCTCTTGGAGAATTTGTTCAATAATGCATATATCTCGTCAAAGCTTTTCTCCAACACTTGACCCCCAGCTGTAGCATCTACCACGATCTTTGTTTCAGAATGTTATCCTTCTATGAAAGTGTGAGCTAATACTTCATTCGTCTGATTGTGATGATGACAGTCTTTGAGTAGCCCTTTGAACCTTTCCCAAGCCGAGTATAAAGACTATCCCGCTTTCTGTTTGAAGGCAACTATCTCACTTCTGATCTTTGTAGTTTTGCCTGAAGGAAAGAACCTTGCCAAAAATTTTCTTGCCAAATCGTTCCATGATGTAATGGAATTTGTTGGTTCTGCCTTTAGCCATCGCTTAGCCTTACCCAACAGAGAGAATGGAAAAAGTGTGAGCCACACATAATATGGAGTGACCCTGTTAGTGATATAAGTATCACTAATCTCCAAGAAGTTCAGAATATGCTGTTGTGGATCCTCGTGTGGAAGACCCATAAATTCCCCCTTTGCATGAAATAGCTGGATCATGCTCTGTTTCAGCTCAAAGTGCCCGGTGATCTTGGGATTCACTATACTGGAGGTGACATTAGCAATGTTGGGCATCGCCACCACCTAAACAGCCATGGGTTGCTCCTCTGCCATGTCCACAGGAAATTGAACAAGTGCCTGAATATTATTCGTGTCCCTTGCTTCCCTCAACCTCCTGTGAAATGTTCTCTCAGGTTCCGGATCAAATCCTTGAAGTCGGTCCTGGCTTCTGACCCTACGTATTCAATCAAAGTTCCTAAGATCCGACCAACAATCAAGTAACGTTAGACCCAACGAAATAAACAATTAAAGCAAAAACTAGCAAGTAGCTAATATTAAGTCCCCGGCAACGGTGCCAAAAACTTGTTGCTCCCAAACGCACACGCAAGTATACGTGGTCGTAAAAGTAATAAAATGATAAGTCGAGTGTCGAACCCACAGAGACTTATATCAACTACTCACTAACACATCAATATTGTTGTTCCGTCAAGCTAAATTCGAGTTCAAGAGTTTAATTATGCTAACTACAATTCTAAGTAACAACTAAATTATCAAGTAACGAGTTGATTATTATGTATTCAATAGAGACAAGTATTCCAGGGTTGTGATCGATTCACCAATCGTATTGTGTTCTAATTTATTCTCCATTTTCATATAATTCACTCATGGTTGCTAATTAATCGATAAATGCTCTCATAGCCTTCTCCCGAAGTACTACTCACCTATCCTCAATAGATTAACGCATATATTCCTATGGAATTAATCTATTAAGAACGCATTAAGATTATGATATTTAATTAAGCACGGTGATTAGGTATATTCCTATACTAACCATAAATCCGCTTCCCCTAAGGGTTAAGATCATGCTCTCTTCAATTCTTCTCTAATCTAAACACGACTTTCCCAAGCATAGCATAGATAGTAAATAGAACCTAACTGCTGGCCAGACAATTAAGCAATTAAACACAGAATTGAAGAAACAACCATATTTGAATGAATATAATCAAGGTTAAGTTAATATTGAATGATAATATTCATGGCTAAATCACAGCCCCAGAACAATGGGTTTTAGCCACTCATGCTAGTGTGCATCACAAATAGGTTCAATTTCATCTCAAATAGCAAAAACAAAGAGAAGAAAAGAAGAACTTGATAATCCAAACTCCTCCTTGCCTCTTGTCTCTCTATTTCTTGCACTAAACTATGAAAACCTTTATGATTTGACCTTGGGCGAGCTTGATTTTATATAGGTTAAGTGGGTTTCTCTCCAGATTTCCAATTTTACCCCCAACTAGCTCTTTTCTGGACCGGCACAGTGCGAACTCGCGCGTCCTTCGCGCGTCTCTCTGCCTCGGCTTGTAATGCACTACCGCGCGACTTCACGTGTCCTTCGCGCACCTGAGGCTTAACTTCTTCCAATTTTTCGTCTTGTCCTTGCACACACTCAACTCCGAGGGGTCGTTTTTGCTCATAAATCATTCCAATAGCCTCTTGAAAGCATCATATAAGCTCCTCGCCCTGCAATGTATACAAATCACAATTAGAGCCTATTTGTTTCATCAATTAACCATATTATGTCATTGAAATGTAATTAAGCAGAAGCATAAATAATAGCTAAATCACCTAGATTTCGCCTATTATCAAGAACCAAGACTCCGATGCTCAATTAGCTTCCCATAATACCTCTATTCGGAATTTGTAGGTGCAACTTGGCCAAATCTCTCAATCGTTGAATACTCGACCTAAGGGTGCTCTACCAAGTGATACGGTAGTGAACCCGAAGGGAGGTAATAATCATGTGATGGTGGTTACAACAAGAAGTGGAAGAGGCGGTGATGTCCATGCCTAGAATGAAAATCAAGTTGTGAATGATGATGTTGGGTTCCAAGAAGATGTGGGTCCTTTGATTGTTGATGATGTGGTTGAACCAAATGTGACCAATGATGTGCGGATTGATATTGATGATGAGGTGCCATGAACCCATCTAGGGAACACGTGATTGACATGCCCGGGACGATTGTGCCAAAGGCCATGGCACCCTTGCCTAGGCCACCTCCACCTTACCCTCAACGGTTAGCAAAGCAAAAAGGTGACAATCAATTCAAAAAGTTCATCGAAATGATGAAGAGTCTTACCATCATTGTGTCGTTAGTGGAGGCACTTGACAAATACCGAGTTATGCAAAGTTCATGAAGGATTTGGTAACAAAGAAGAGGTCGATGGAGTGTGAAACAATTAAAATGACGCATCAAGTGAGTTCTATAGTGCATTCTATGGCCCCGAAACTTGAAGACCCCGGAGCTTTTACTATCCCTTGCACTATCGGTAGTACGAATTTTGCCAAAGCCCTTTGTGATTTGGGGGCTAGCATAAATTTGATGCCGTATTCGGTCTTCAAGACTTTGGGAATCGGGCAACCCAGGCCAACCTCAATGAGACTTCAAATGGCGGATCGATCGATGAAGCGACCCTTAGGCATAATTGATGATGTTCTTGTCCGTGTTGATAAAGTCATATTGCCGGCGGACTTTGTCATATTGGATTGTGAGATGGACTTTGAAGTGCCGATTATTCTTGGGAGACATTTCCTAGATACGGGGAAGGCCTTGGTTGATGTTGAAGCGGGTGAGTTGACATTCCGAGTGGGAGATGAGAAGGTGGTATTCCATGTTTGCAAATCAATGAGACAACCCAATAGCATGGAAGTGTGTTCATTTGTTGACATTGTCATAGTTGTGATAGTGGATGACACAAGTTCCATGATAAATGTTGAAGATCCTCTTGAGGCCGTGATTCTTAACATGGATGTCAATGATGATGCTAGTAGAGTGGAGTGCGTGAATGCATTTCATGTTATGGGTTCATATTCATATGAGCCTAGGAAGTTAGCTTTAGATCTTGAAAATCGCAAAACTCCACCAACTAAGCCATCCATTGAGGAGCCACCGGTGTTGGAGTTGAATCCACTTCCTCCACACCTCAGGTATGAATTTTTGGGCTCTAATTTAACTCTTCTAGCTATTGTTTCTTCTTGCCTTACTAACTTGCAGGATGAGGCCACTTTGGAGATGTTTCAAAGGCGAAAAAGGGCAGGATAGACTCTGGAAGACATTCGGGGGATAAGCCCCGCATTTTGCATGCATAAAATCATCTTGGAGGAGGATGCAAGGCCTTCACTTGAACATCAAAGAGGACTAAATGAGGCGATGCAAGAAGTGGTAAAGAAAGAGGTTATCAAATCTCCGATAGCTCGTGGACCTCTCCGGTCCAATGTGTGCCAAAGAAAGGGAGGATGACGGTAGTGACAAATGACTACAGTGAACTTATTCCCACTCGGACCATTACCGGGTGGAGAGTTTGTATGGACTACCAGAAACTCAATAAGGTGACTCGCAAGGATCATTTCCCCTTGCCATTCCTCGATCAAATGCTTGATCGCCTTGCGGGGAGAGCTTTTTATTGCTTTTTGGATGGATACTTGGGCTACAATCAAATCTTAATTACCCCGGAGGACCAAGAGAAGACCACTTTTACATGCCCCTATGGTACATTTGCTTTCTCCCGGATGCCATTCGGATTGTGCAATGCTCCGGCGACCTTCCAACGTTGCATGATGGCTATTTTCACTGACATGGTGGAAGACATATTGGAGGTCTTTATGGATGACTTTAGTATGGTTGGTGACTTTTTTGAAGAATGCTTGGTAAATTTGGATAAAGTCTTGGCTCGATGTGAAGAAACTAACCTCGTTCTCAATTGGGAAAAATGCCATTTTATGGTAGAAGAAGGTATAGTGTTGGGTCACAAGATTTCTAAGCATGGGATTGAGGTAGACAAGGCTAAGATCGAGGTGATTTCAAGGCTCCCTCCCCCCACTTCTATCAAAGGGGTGAGGAGTTTTCTTGGGCATGCCGGGTTCTACCGGCAGTTTATCAAAGATTTCTCGAAGATTGTGAATCCACTTTGCAAGTGCTAGAGAAAGATGCCAAGTTTGTTTTTGATGAAAAATGCATGGAGGCCTTTGAACTTTTAAAGCACAAGTTGACCACAACTCCTATCATCACCGCACCTAATTGGAGTTTGCCCTTTGAACTAATGTGTGATGCAAGTGACATTGCGGTGTGGGCGGTGTTAGGTCAACAAATTAGTAAAATGTTCCATCCCGTGTACTATGCAAGCAAGACTATGAATGAAGCTCAACGAAATTACACGGTGATGGAGAAGGAATTGTCAGCAATTGTATTTTCCATGGAAAAATTTCGCCCTCTTCTTATGGGGGCCCAGGTGATCGTGCACACGGACCATGCCGCCCTTAGATATTTGATGACCAAGAAGGATTCCAAGGCAAGATTGATGAGATGGATGCTACTTCTTCAAGAATTTGACTTAGAAATAGTGGACCAGAAGGGAAGTGAGAATCAAGTTGCGGACCATTTGTCCCGGTTGGAGGAAGAAGGGAGGCCATGTGACGGCCTTGAAATAAATGATACATTCCCCGACGAGCAACTTCTTTCCGTGTCAATCTGTGACATTCCATGGTTCGCGGACATCGCCAACTTCATTATGACAGGAATTGTCCCATGTGAGATCTCTTCCAACCAAAAGAAGAAACTCAAGCGGGATAGTTTGGATTTTTATTGGGATGATCCGTACTTGTTTAAAATTTGCACAGATAGTGAGATTAGAAGATGTGTCCCAGAAGGTGAACAATTGAGCATATTGGAGGCTTGTCACTCCTCCCCCTATGGTGGCCATCATGGAGGGGTGAGGACGGCTTCAAAGGTCTTGAGTTGCAGTTTCTATTGGCTGACTTTGTTTAAGGATGCTAGTGATTTGGTAAAGAGATGTGATGCATGCCAAAGAGCCGGCAAAATTTCAAAAAGGGATGAGATCCCACTCAATACGATTCTCGAGGTGGATATTTTTTATGTTTGGGGTATCGATTTCATGGGTCCTTTCGTGAGCTATTGTGGGAACACTTATATTCTCGTGGCGGTGGACTATGTCTCAAAGTGGGTTAAAGCCATGGATTTACCTAACAATGAAGCCCGGAGTGTTGTGGCATTCTTGAAAAAGAGTATCCTCACAAGGTTTGGCACCCCTCGTGCTATCATTAGTGATGGGGGGTCTCACTTTTGCAATAAGGCTTTCGACTCATTGCTTGCAAAGTATGGAGTAAATCACAAAGTGACCACCCCCTATCATCCTCAATCTAATGGTCAAGTGGAAGTCTCCAACTGAGAAATAAAGAGTATCTTGTCCAAGATGGTCAATGCTAATAGGACTGATTGGTCAAAAAAGTTGGATGGCGCTCTATGGGCATACCGGATGGCTTACAAGATCCCAATTGGTATGTCCCCGTACTGGTTGGTGTTTGGGAAAGCTTGCCATCTTCCGGTGGAATTGGAGCACAAAGCTATGTGGGCCTTGAGAAAGTTGAACTTGGAATGGGATGTAGCGGCGAATCTCCGTGTTGAGCAACTTAATGAGCTTGATGAGTTTAGATTTCATGCCTAATCCAGCTCGTCCTTGTATAAGGACAAGATGAAGTATCTTCATGACAAATATGCTCGGGGAAAGGAATTCAAAGTTGGTGATATGGTTCTTCTTTTCAACTCCCGGTTACGTCTGTTTCTGGGAAAGCTCAAATCAAAGTGGAGTGGGCCATTTGAAGTTGTGTTCGTGACCCCATTTGGTGCTCTTGATCTAAGGAACAAGAATGGTGAAATATTCAGAGTCAATGGACATCGTGTTAAGCACTATTTGGGAAAGTTTGATGACAGCCACGTGGTGGCACTCATACATTTAAAATTATGTGTTGGTAACATGCGTCATGTCGCGACGTTAAATCAGGCGCTTCTAGGGAGGCAACCCATGTCTTTTTCTTTCTCTTTGATTTTCTTTGTAGTTTAGGATTTTTGAGCTAATTGGTTGTGAGATGCTACAGGAATTGTGTTGATGCAGTGCAAAGCAAGTTGGAACAAATGGAACAGTCTCTGAAGTTTGCCAGTGCGATCGCGGTACACTTTTGTGCGGTCTACGCTGGCATGATCAAAATATAGTGCTCTCTGAAGTTTTCCACCGTGGCCGCGGTCAAGTTTGTGCAGCCCGCGGTGGACCTTCGTGACCGTGGTATGCTTTTACGCGGTCGCGCTAAGGTTGCCTGCTGAAACTTCATGTGTTGAAATCCAGCGCGGTCAGCGGTCCCTTTTTTGCGGCCGTACTGGTAGGTGAGTATGGGGCCCACAGTTTTTCTATAAATAGGGCCCAAGGGTCTTAGTATGCCCTTTTCGAACTTTGAAAACTCTGAGCCCTAGAACTATTGTTCATCCCTATCTGAGGCCGTCACTCTTGCTTGCTTGGACTAATTGCATTCAATCTTCACAAACCTGGTAACATTTCATGCATTTGTGATTAAATCATTTTTTATGGCTTGCCCAGTAGTTTTAGCTTCTTCTTTTTCATTTAATTGTTAGTTTAGGATAGCTTAAGACCTGGGTTTTATGCTGAATGTGTTTAATCAATGGGTGAACTGAGTAGGGAAAAAGTAGGTGTAAAAACTTGAACAAGAATGGCAAAAATGTAACCCTAACTTAGTGCTCGTAAACCCTAGCTCAGCGCGGACCGCGGTTGTTTTTGCGCGACCGCGCTGCCCTGACGCGGTTCGCGTTGCATTTCTGTGCAGACCGTGGTGCTCTTTTGATTGTAAGTTAATTTCTTCCAGCGCGGCCGTATTGCTCTTTTGAGCTGTCCGCACTGGCACATCGCGGCCGCGACCCCATTTTGTGCGGACCGCGGTGGGAGATTCAGAGAGTTGTGAGTTTGGGCCTTTGCCTAGCGTGGACCGCGGACTATTTTGTGCAGTCCGCGGTGCCTCCAATGTGGCCGCACTCCTATTTTGTGCGGTCCGGGTGCTATGTTCTGCTATTGTGTCTGCAATCTATTTCATTCACCTGTTTCACTGCATGTGCTTAAACTAACAATGTTAGATGCGTGTCTTTGCAGATAATGGTTAAACAAAGGGGCGACAAACAATCACAACAACCCGGGAGAGGTGGTTCCTCCTGAGGGGGTAAAGGCAAGAGAATAAAAAAACTCACTCCCCAGGCTCGGGAGAACATAAAAATGACCCGAAAACTAATAAGAGTTGCTGATAAGGCTGCTTCTCATTCCTCGGGGAGTGAGTATCTGCCCTCCAAAGACATCTCCTCAGATTCAGTCCCAACTCACATTACCAACCCTTTCCACCTAGCTGATACCCCACCACCATCACCCACCACCAAAAGATCGGTAAATGTAGTCTCTGATTCATCTGACGAGTCCGCAGCCGGTAGCGGGAACTACTCCACCTCCCCCACAGCTTCATTATCTGGGAAGAGTGCAGGCGGAGATGAGGGAGGTGAGCCTCAGATTGGGGGAATTGCTCGAACTAGGAAAGCTGAAGAGTAGGAAGATAGATTCATGAGCCAAGTGACCTACCACAAGTATAGGGAGTGGTGGCCGATGAGGAAGTTGATATCGGAGAGGAGCTTTATTGACACTGACCTTTTACCCCACAATCCTAATGTGCAGAGGGAGTTCAGAACTAGAAAGGGCTGGGAGTTCTTCATGGAGAAGTGCATCGATGCAAATGAGCATATGGTCAGGGAATTCTACTCTAATGTAGCTCACATTGTCAAGGATACTAAGGTAACCAAAGTTAGAGACAAAACAGTGTTGTTTGATGGAAAATCTTTAAATGAATATTTGGGGTTCCGGGATGAAGATGAGTCACTTTATCTGGCCAAGTTAAGGATGGATGAGGAAGTCCGTCCTTGGTTGACCCAGTACTTGGCAATCCCAGTTACTGTTCCAGTGTGGTTGCAAGCAGGGAAGAAAATATTCCGGAAGACCTTCAACTTTGAGGCTCGAGGGTAGTTGACATTTGTGTGTAGTCGGCTTGACCCTTCTACCCACGATCAGACTATTCCACTTACCCAGGCTGTTCTTGTTGCATCTATTATGGCCGGGTACCCTATCAATGTGGGCAATGTGATGTCCCATGTGATTTCTGCTGTGGGGCAAGAGCATGACCGAAATTATCCTTTTTCCAACACCCTTTCAATGTATTTCCGGGACACGGAGGTGGAGAAGAACAGATATGATGTCAAGACCAAACCCGTGGCTCCTTACTCTTGGTACAGTATGCAGGCCCGGACAACCCTAAGTCCAAGAACTATCAGTCGCATGCCTCTGCCCCAACTGGCCAGTTTGAGGAGCCAGTTACGGTAGAGCCTTCTACCGAGCCTTCCACCATGCCTGCTGCCACTAGAGTTGAGGATTTTCCTCCAGGACCTTCCACTGCTGCCGGTCCCAGTACTTCAGCTGGACCGGGGGTTCCATCTTCCCGGGCTCATCCCCTCACTGCCCATCAGTTGAGCTAGACATTGGCTAGTTTGAACAACTGGATGTCAGATGTGACATCCAATTTGTCCACATTGTCTTTCACCATTCTGAGCCAATCAGCACCTCAACTAGCTCAGGTTCCTCAGTCCATTGAGGACACTTTAAATAGCTCCTGGAGAACCAGGAACAGATTATGAAGACACGGGCTACTTTGACTACAACAGTGGAGTCACATGGCAAGGCTCTGAAGGAGCTTTCCAAGGATCACAAGAAGATGAGGAGATCACGGGCTTCCAAAGAGTCTGTGAAATAGCTCGGGACTGATGTGGACAAGCTATTGGCAGACCAGATGCCTTTAGACTTGCTATTCGGGGGGTTCCCGCTTGTTAGCTTTGTATTGGCTCCCATCTTACTTAACGGGGCCGACCCAGCCCCAGCAGCACCAGTAATAGAGCCCCACAGGAGCAGGCACCCAGGAAGCCAAGGAAGAAGAGGAAGCTCCCCAGCACATCTGATGCAGTTATTGAGGTGGCAGCCCCACAGGAGGCCTCCTCCAGTTTTCCACATGCTGCACCTGATATCCAGCCGCTCTAGGAACATGCCCCAATCCCAGCAGTTGATCAGCAGGAGGCCGGGATCCAGTCTGAGGCTCCCGTACAAACGGAGGACTTGGGGACCACTGATGATCCCATGCAGACTGACCAGGCCTAGGGAGCCCCTATATCCTTTGTTATGACTTTTTGATGCTTATTTTGGTAGTTGGCATTGGGGACAATGCCAGCTTTTATTCGTGGGGGTACACCCTACTTTTTTGTTGATTATCTGGATGATTATATATATATTGTTAGTTTATGCTTTACTTTGATTTTCTATTTTGGGTTGTATATAACTTTACATTTTAGCCACTTTTCTCGTACTTTTTATTCGCTCTTTTGTATATTCATCCCCCGTTGTATATTCTACTCCCCTATTGTATATATTCATTCTATTTTATATTTATATTTTTGCTGAAATTTTTTGTTTTTAGCTTTATAGATAGGCTCGTAGCCTTTTGTTTTGTTTTTAGCATTTTCAATAAACCCTTGGTTTTCTTAAGGCCACGGTTTCCAAGGGTGGAGTATTGTGTGAACCGGGTGGCTTTTCCCGATGATGGATGTCGTGATAACCTTCTTAAGGGTTTGAGTCCTTTTTTTGCTTTTTCTTTTGTTTTTAATAGTTTTTAGTTAAGAGTACTTCAAGCATAGCTTCACTTGGGCCTAACACATTTGCCTTTGATCCCATGATCAAAGACAAGTGGTTGTGTTTAGGATGGTCAAAGTAGTGACCTTGAGACTCTTGAGTTGGCCAAACAAACATCATGTGGTCTTTCGGGACTATTGATGCTCAATCGTATCTAAGATTGTTGTGGGCCCTCGACTCTATATCTTAAGCAATCCTTGAGTGTGTGTGGTGAGAAATTGAATTATGAGTCCAAGTCCCGAGCCAATGGTCTAGAACTTGCCCCGAATGTTTGTTGAGGCAAAATTTTGAGTGAAATTCGACTCGAGAAGTGATTATAGGCTCTCCTTGATCCAAATGATAAGTTGAACAATTTCATAGCCTATCAATCAGATAATCCCTAGTTAACCCTTTTGAGCTTTAAACCTTCTTCTTTCATGAACCAATGCTACAAGCCTATATCCATTCTAAATTTTACGCTCTCTTGGCACCCACATCTTCCCTTGAGTAATGGAAAAGTCTAAGTTTGGGGGGAGAGACAAGAAAGGAAGAAAAAAGGGGTAAAATGTACAAAAGCAAAAAGAAAAGGAAAGCAATGAAAAAGAAGGAAAAGAAAAAGAAAAAAGAAAGCCCAATATGAAAAAGAATTAAAAAAAAAGGGATTCAAAGAAAAACAAAAATGAAGAAGGTGTGGAAAAAGTAGAAAAAGTAGAAAAAGGAGAAATGTTTTGAATTGCTTAAGAAAGAGTGACAAAGTGTCTCTCTAACCCCTTGGAAGAGGTGAAATGACTGAAAGAGTCAGGTGAATTGTGTCAATGATTCAAAAGAAGTGCTTAAGGGAAGATTGAACCCACTTGAACAAAAATATATCCTACCCTTACCCAAAAGCCTTCACATTAACTCCACAAAAGCCCTATATGATCTTGAGTTGGATGACACTCGCATTAGTGGATACTTACATGAGGGTCAAGCATACGGTACCTAGATCCAGACTTGTGACCTTTCCTTGAGAGAGACGAGTGAACTCCCATTAACCTCGGTTTATGTGCTCATACTCTAAAAAGGTGAGGTTTGCTTAGGGAGAGTTGAGGATATATGAGTTTGGGTTCCACAACGACCAAAGCAATCAAGAGAGTTCTTTGATGTAATGAGTCAATTCTTGATGCTCTTATGTCATACTTGATCCATAGTTTTCAAGGTTTGAATGTTGTTAATGATCCATTTGCATTGAGGGAAATTGTTAGTCCCAATTGATGCTTGTTGAGGTTACTTTAGGATAGCTGGAATTACTTGGATTGACCTTTAAAGTGTGGGTTTTATTTTGTTTGCTTGAGGACAAGAAAATGTTTAAGTTTGGGGGAGTTGATAAGTCGGGACTCTAACATGTTTTATGCCTCTAGTTGCCTATGCTTTGGTTATAAACTGCAACAAAATAACCCCAAAATGCTCACAAGTTGTGCTTGATTGCAGGTTTGATCAAAAAATGACAAATGTCAAAGATCGGCTCAAAAAGGAATGAAACATGCTCAAGTGTCAAAGACTAAGTGAATTAAGGAAAAGAGTACCTAGTGTGGACCGCGCAAAAGTGTATGCGGCTGCACTAGAAAGTTCAGAGAGTTGTCATATTCAAGCCGGAGGTAACGCGGGCGCGGTACACTTCTGCTCTGTCCGCAGTCTGGCTCCGCGGCCGCGCTACTCTTTTGCGTGGTCCGCGGAGCAGAGATTCAGAGAGTTAACATTTTGACAATTTCAAGCAATGCGGTCCGCGCTCTTTTATATGCGGCCGCGCCAACTTCCACTGCGGCCACGATGCACTTTCACGCGGTCCACAGTCCTCAACTTCAGAGAAGCAGAAACCAGGAGTCCAAGAGACAGTACGGCCGCGGTCCGCACTGTAGGGGTATTTTTGTCCAATTTTTCCAGCCTAGTATAAATAGAATATTTTACCATTTTTAGGTCAAGTTATATATTTTGAACGCAGCAGAGCTCGTAAGACTCGATATTGTAGCCATTTTTGGCACTTTTGCTCTTTATTAACGATAGATTATTGTAGTTTCTTTTTAGTAATCAATAAATATGCTTAGTTCTTCATCTATTTCTTCAATTTCTATATCTAGCATGAGTAGCTAAACCCACTAGCTAGGATTGTGGCTCAACCCTAGTGTGGGTAATTGAATGGTGTTGCCATCTAGGGTTAGATTGATTATGGGTGTTTGTTATTTGGGTTGATTTTATATTTTATTTTCGAATTTGTGGTTGCAAACATAGATTCAAGCTCAATGGGTTTGACTCTTCTTGAGAAAGAGAGTTTATGATCCCAAAATTGAACCAACAAGGAATTGGGATGGACTCGTAAGAAATGATAGTCCCAATTAACGGGTTAAATCTCGAGAGAGTAATCACCCTACTTGAACCCTAGTTGCTTGATCAAATTGGCCTACCCAATTGGTCTCGAAGAGTCAATTGGGCAAAATCACTCTCTCAACCGAGAGGTGTGAGAGTGGGTACAATTGTGCAATGGTTATAGCATAAGCCCCAAATATATCAATCTACCCTTAGTAATGTCTACCCTTCAATTAGCCACCTAGGTAGTGTCACGACCCTAGTGCCTTTCTCTATATTGAATACAACTTAGTAATATTCTCATAGCATAATTTAGTGTTAATCGTTAGTTTTATAATAGTAGTTACAAAAATAAAAAACCAAAAATGTTTGAAGTGACATTAGGAGTACAAACACATCTCTAGACTAGACAGAAAACCCAATTCCACTACTAGCTCCCTGAGGAAATCGATCCCAACCTCTATTTGGGTAAAAGCTATCCCGCTCTTCCTACCTTGGTGTGGCTTCGAGTTGGTAGTGATCACCATACCCCCGATGATGTTACCGACTTTAACAAGATTTCCTTTTCAACTTCGGGTATGAGGGTTGGAATGAAATCATCCACGAAGTCCATTAACATTTGAGACTTGATAGCCGTTCGAGGTTGATAATCGATATCGTACCCACTAAGTTCGATGGCCTATTTGGCCAACCGACCCAAAAGTTCGGGTTTGTGCAAAATATTATGAAGTGGGTAAGTGGTTAACACACATATTGGATGACATTGAAAGTATGGTTTCAATTTCCTAGAAGTGTTTATTAGTGCAAGTGCTAATTTCTCTAAGTATGGATATTTAGTTTCTGCGTCCCATAAGGTTCGACTTACATAGTAAACGGGAAATTGCATACCTTGGTCTTCTCGAACTAGGACACCACTTACCGCGATTTCCTACACCACCAAGTATAAGTAGAGTTTCTCATCTGCCTTCGGGGTGTGAAGTAATGGTGGGCTCGATAGATATCGTTTTAATTCCCCTAATGCTTGTTGGCACTCCGGGGTCCAGGTGAAATCATTCTTCTTCTTGAGTAAAGAGAAAAATCTATGGCTTCGATCCGATGACCTCGAGATAAATTGGCCTAAAGTAGTTATCTGCCCAGTTAGCCTCTGTTCAAATTTTATGTTGTCCACAACAGTGATGTCTTCGATGACCTTGATTTTATCGGGGTTGATCTCGATCCCTCGATTTGACACCATGAAGCCTAGGAACTTGCCCGATCCTACCCCAGAATCACATTTCTCGGGGTTGAGTTTCATGTTGTATTTTCTCAAAATCTCAAATGTTTCGTGCAAGAAAGCCAAATGGTCATCTACGCGCAAGGACTTAACTAGCATGTCATCAGTATAAACTTCCATTGACTCAGGCATTTAATCTTCGAACATCTTATTTACAAGGCGTTGATAAGTAGCTCCTGCATTTTCAGCCCGAAGGGCATTACATTATAACAATACGTTCAATATTTGGTGATAAATGAGGTCTTCTCCTGGTCTTCCGGCTTCATCTGAATTTGATTGTACCCAGAATAGGCATCGAGAAATGTAAGGATCTCGGTCCAACCGTGGCATCGATCATGCGATCTATGTTAAGCAGTGTAAAAGAGTCTTTAGGGCATGCCTTTTTCAAATCCGTGTAATCTACGCACATTCTAAGTTTGTTCCCTTTTTTAGGGACTACGATTACATTGGCTAACCATTCGGGGTATTTTACCTCCCGAATGGACCCTATTTTGAGAAGTTTAGTTACCTCATCCTTTATGAATGCATGTTTTACCTCGGACTGGGGCCTTCTCTTTTGTTTCACTGGTTTGTACCTGGGGTCAAGGCTTAGCCGATGCGTTGTTATCTCCGGTGGAATCCCTGTCATGTCTAAATGGGACCAAGAAAAACAATCCATGTTATCGATAAGAAATTGAATAAGCTTTTTCCTGAGTTTGAGGGTTAACCCCGTTCCTTTCCCTTCCCTTCCGCTATCTTCCCTTCATAGATCACAGTTTGGATCTTCGTCAAGGTAAGTGAATATATAGTTTAGAATCTATTTCTGTTTTTATATTCTGTATTTAAAAAATTAGAGTTTTGCAATTTGTACTGTTTTTATTTTGTGGTTACCAGAGGGCTTGCAGATCTGCGCATCGTTTTGGAATTTCAGATCTGCTCATCGTCTCGTCCTTATTCTCGCATCCCTTCCTTCTTCGCATATCTGCTTATTCTATTTTTAGGATTTCACTTCAAATAAGTTGAGTAGGATTGATCTTCATCTTCATCCTGATTTCGCCCTTAGCACTCTATTATTCTCTCACCCGCAAAGCGCAGAAGTCTCTACATCGACCTTGATTTTTTCTCCATCTTAGTTTATGAGCGCTATACCGGTGGTAGCGGTGATATCCCTTTTTGGTTTTTGGGTTGTGGTATTGGCTGTATTTTCAGGAAAATTCTTGAAGTTGTTGGAGACAAGTTGGGCGCACGAGCACTAGCAAAGGAGAGCAACCCGGACGAGCGTCAGCGAAGGGCGGTGGGAAGCGGTGCGTGAGCGTACAACTACATCGAGTACAATACAACAAATCAACACAGGTTTGGTTCTCGGGAGTTGGTACCTCCCGGTCTACTGTTTCCCTTTTGGTGTAGCTAAATTGATGTTACTTTAGTTCACAATAGTTCAATCATTCAACTAGTGTATTTGTAGTCACTTGTTTCCTTCTAGTTTGATTCGTTATCTATTGTGCACTAGCGAGTCTTCTTTAGATTTGTCGTAGGTGTAGTGGCTTTAGTCTGGAATGCTAGATTAAGGGCATGTCCTCGGGTGGGGCAGGGTGAGGGACCGGGGTCAGGTTGTG
Organism: Nicotiana glauca; assembly: GCA_026770625.1. NCBI lineage: Eukaryota > Viridiplantae > Streptophyta > Magnoliopsida > Solanales > Solanaceae > Nicotiana > Nicotiana glauca. Next base: position 12,352 of record MU752167.1, on the reverse strand, counting down.
GGATGAGAGGCAGGGGAGTTAGAGGGGGCAAGGGTGCCTATAGGTTGAGAATCGGGTCTTGGAACATAGGTTCGCTAACGAGTAAGTCTATAGAGTTGGCGAAGATCCTTCAGATGAGGAAGATTAATATAGCGTGTGTCCAGGAGACTAGGTGGGTAGGATCGAGGGCGAGAAACACGGATGGGTATAAGTTGTGGTACTCTGGGGTCCAGAGGGGTAAGAATGGAGTGGTTATCCTGGTGGATAGCCATCTTAGAGAGTCGGTGGTAGAGGTTAGACGGGTGAATGATAGACTAATGACTATTAAATTGGTGGTGGGTGAGTGTACTTTAAATGTCGTTAGCGCGTACGCGCCGCAAGTAGGCTTGGATGAGGAGACTAAAAGGCACTTTTGGGAGGGGTTGGATGACATCGTTCGTAGTATTCCACCTTCCGAAAGGTTATTCATAGGAGGAGATTTCAATGGTCATATTGGGTCGTCTGCAGGTGGTTATACTGAAGTGCATTGTGGCTTTGGTTTCGGGGAGCGTAATGGAGGGGGCACTTCGTTGTTAGATTTTGCCAAGGCATTCGATCTAGTGATTGCGAACTCTAGTTTTTCGAAGCGGGAGGAGCATTTGGTTACCTACTAAAGCTCGGTGGCGAGGACTCAGATTGACTACCTTCTCCTCAGGAGATGTGACAGAAGGTTGTGCGAAGATTGCAAAGTTATCCCAGGTGAGACCCTTGCTACGCAACATAAGCTTTTGGTGATGGACATTGGCATTAGGATAAGGAGGAAGAAGAGGTCAATACGAGGCCGCCCGAGGATTAGGTGGGGCGCCTTGACAAAGGATAAAGCTCAGGAGTTGGAAGGAAGGTTATCGGCAATGGAAGCTTGGAGAAGTAGTGGGGACGCAAACATTATGTGGTCGACGACGGCGGACTGTATAAGGAAGGTGGCGAGATAGGTGTTAGGGATATCTTCGAGCCGCACCTGTGGACACAAAGGAGACTGGTGGTGGAATGCAGTAGTCCAAGGTAAAGTGGAAGCGAAGAAGGCAGCTTACCAGCGGTTAGTAAGGAGCACTGGCAAGGAGGAGAAGAGAGCGAACTGTGAGAGATATAAGGTAGCTAGGAAGGAGGCTAAGATGGCAGTATCGGAGGCTAAGACGATAGCTTTTGCTCGTCTGTATGAGGAGCTAGGGAACAAAGGCGGGGAGAAGAAGTTATTCCGACTCGCTAAGGTGAGAGAGAGGACGGCTCGGGATCTGGACCGAGTGAGGTGCATAAAATATGAGGACGGCAAAGTTTTGATGGGGGTCGACCAGATTAAGAGGAGATGGCATACCTACTTTCATAAACTTCTAAATGAAGAAGGGGATCAAGATATCGCACTAGGTGAATTGAGGAATGCCAACAACCTACATGAATTAAGTTACTGTAGGGACATTGAGGTCGATGAGGTCATGGAGGCAATGCGTAGGATGAGGAGGGGTAGAGCTACCGGGCCAGATGAAATTCCGGTTGAACTTTGGAGGTGTGTGGGTAGAGCAGGCTTGGAATGGCTTACTGGGTTGTTTAATGTTATTTTCAAGACTAATAGGATGCCTGAAGAGTGGAGGTGGAGTACAATAGTGTCGTTGTATAAGAACAAAGGCGATATCCAGAGCTGTAACAACTATAGGGGTATCAAATTACTGAGTCATACCATGAAAGTCTGGGAGAGAGTGGTAGAGATGAGAGTGCGAAGGACGGTGTCTATCTCAGACAACCAGTTCGGGTTTATGCCGGGGCGATCTACCACAGAAGCTATCCATCTTATTAGGAGGATGGCAGAACAGTACAGGGATAAGAAGAAGGATCTCCACATGGTGTTTATTGATCTAGAGAAAGCGTACGACAGGGTTCCTAGGGAGGTCTTATGGAGCTGCTTAGAGGTTAAAGGGGTTCCGGTAGCCTACATTAGGGTGATTAGAGACATGTATGAAGGAGCTAAGACTCGGGTTAGGACAGTAGGAGGCGATTCCGAGCATTTTCCAGTTGTTACGGGGTTGCACCAAGGGTCTGCACTCAGCCCTTTCCTATTTGCCCTGGTGATGGATGCCATAACGCATCATATTCAAGGGGAGGTGCCATGGTGCATGCTATTTGCTGATGATATAGTCCTAATTGACGAAACACGACGCGGCGTAAACGAAAGGCTAGAGGTTTGGAGACATGCCCTTGAGTCTAAAGGTTTCAGGTTGAGCAGGACAAAGACGGAATACCTCGAGTGCAAATTTGGGGAGGGGCCGACGGAAGCGGGAGTGGAAGTGAGGCTTGACTCTCAAATCATCCCTAAGAAGAGTAGTTTCAAGTACCTGGGGTCAGTTATTCAGGGGATCGGGGAGATCGACGAGGATGTCTCACACCGGATAGGGGTGGGTTGGATGAAGTGGAGGTTAGCGACGGGAGTCCTGTGTGACAAGAAAGTTCCACCATTACTAAAAGGTAAGTTCTATAAAGCAGTGGTTAGGCCGGCAATGTTATATGGGACCGAGTGTTGGCCGGTTAAGAATTCACACACTCAGAAGATGAAAGTAGCAGAGATGAGGATGTTGAGGTGGATGTGCGGGCATACAAGGATGGATAAGATTAGGAATGAAGATATTAGAGAGAAGGTGGGTGTGGCCCCCATAGAGGACAAGATGCGGGAAGCAAGACTCAGATGGTTCGGGCACATTCAGAGGAGGAGCACTGATGCACCGGTGAGAAGGTGTGAGCGACTGGCTGTGGTGGGCATGAGAAGAGGTAGAGGGAGACCTAAGAAGTATTGGGGAGAGGTGATAAGGCAGGACTTAGCGCGTCTTAGGATTACTGAGGACATGGCCCTGGATAGGGGATTGTGGAGGTCGAACACTAAAGTTGTAGGTTAGGGGAGTTGTGGATATTTCCACAAGTGCACTAGAGTGAGACTAGATAGTTATGAGGTAATCGTAGGATGTTACTGATCAGCTACCGATACAGGGAGTTATCTGTTGGATATTAGTATACCTTTCATCTATTTCGTATTTCCTACATTTCTCATATTGCTGCTATTTTGTTATTTTATGTTATGTTGTGTATTTTATGTTATTTTTAGTCTGAGTCTATTGATAGTACTAACTTATCATCTCTTGTTGCTGTCTTGAGCCGAGGGTCTCCTGGAAACAGCCTCTCTGCCTCTCGGGGTAGGGGTAAGGTCTGCGTACATATTACCCTCCCCAGACCCCACTAGTGGGATTATACTGGGTTGTTGTTGTTGTTGTTGTTGAGGGTTAACCCCGTTCCCAGGTATACCTTTCACTGGGGCAGATACTCGACCATATAACTTGTTCCATCTCCATGATAGTTGATTTAGTAGCGTCGGAGTCTTCTGGAACAATAAAGGTTCGAGGAGTCAGAAGATCCTCTTCTTCTTCTATCTTTTGCTTTCCCGATTCGGTCGAGGTTGGTGGCTATGATTTCTATTCGGACTGTTTACCCTTGATGCTCGACTTCTCCGAGGCTGATAACGTCGATACCGGTACTACCTCGTCAACTGCAAACATTTCCTTTGCCACATGCTGCTCCCCATACACTGTTTTCACGCCATCCGACGTCGGGAATTTCATCATTTGGTGAAGAGTAGAAGGAACCACCCTCATGTTGTGGATCCAAGGCCTCCCGTGTAGGACAATTTACCTCATGTCGCCCTCGATCATGTTGAACTTGGTATCCTGAATGGTTCTGGACACGTTCATTGGCAGAGTAATCTCACCTTTAGTTGTTTCATTGGCCATGTTGAATCCATTTAGGACCCGAGCTGCGGGCACAATTTGATCTTGTAGGCCGAGTTGCTCCACAACCCTTGATCGAATAATATTCATCGAACTAACTGGATCCACTAAAACACGCTTAACTTGAACTTTATTTAATAAGATAGAAATTACCAAAGCGTCGTTATGTGGTTGAGAAATGCCTTCTGTTTCTTCGTTGTTGAATGACAAGGAGTACCTTTGATCCTTTCGATTGCCGAGACAATGCCTGATGCATCAATGCTAAAGTTATACTCCGACAACCGAGGTGCCTCTACAGGATCGACGTGCTTATAAAAACCACTCTTGCTCATAAGTCCCCGAAAATTTTGTCCTTGATCGTTCCTTCGGTCATTCCGAGTAGAATTGCGCCCTGAGCCACTGTTTCTTCGATCTACGATATATGGCTGATATCGTTCTCTGTTCGACCTTGTCTCCCTATCGTTGTCCCTCGGGGCTTTAACTGCCAACTTGTTTGGATGTACTGAACCAGAGGGGGTTCTTAATTGGTCGTCCTTGACCCTGATCTTCGATTGATATCGATTGTGCACATCTGCCCAAATTACAACTGGGTACTCGACCAAATTTTGCTTCAAATGTCGTGATGCTATCGGACTCCTCTCGTTCAACCCCTAGGTGAAAGCTTGAACGGCCCAATCATCTGTGAACTATGGTAATTCTATGCGTTCCATTAGAAATCAGGACACGAATCCCCTCAACATTTCGTTATCCCTTTGTCTTATCTTGAAAATATCAGATTTTCTTGTTGCGACCTTTGTGGCCCCAGCGTGTGACTTCACAAAAGAATCTGCTGACATGGCAAATGAATCGATGGAATTCGGTGACAAGTTATGATACCAAATCATTTATCCCTTCGATAGAGTTCCCCCAAAATTTTCAGCAAAATAGACTCGATCATCGTGTTCTAAGTCATTTCCATTTATCCTGCATGTGTACGAAGTGATATGTTCATTAGGATCGGTGGTCCCGTTGTATTTTGGTATATCCGGCATACAGAACTTCTTAGGAATGGGCTTTGGAGTCGCACTCTGAGAAAAAGGCTTTTCCAAGAACTTTTTTGAATCCAAACCCTTTAAGACCGAGGGTGCCCCTGGTATCTGATCAACTTGGGAGTTGCATGTTTTCACTTTTTTGTCAATATCTTCGATTTTCTTTTCTCCCGACTCAATTCTTTTGGTGAGCTCCTCGAGCATTTTCATAATTGTAGGATCAATCCCTGATCCATTACTGTTCGTCCTTTCCAGCACTGGCTCGATACGATGAGTGATTTCCGGCTCGACCACACTCGGAGTTCTATGTTGACTCTGAAGATGAGCAATAGCGGCCTGTTGAGCTTGTAAAATCTCGAATATTACCTGGAGACTAACTCCCCCAGCTCCTACACCATGTATTACTTGGCCACAAGATCTTCCTTCCTTATGCACACTCCCTTCGGGGTCTACGCCTAAGTCCGCGTTCAAACAATGTGCGAACTAACATCGACTGGATTGGCAATAGGCACTTCCCTAGGGTTAATCGGTGGTACACCGGCTCTTGGAGCAATTACATTATCGTTTTCCCTGTGAAATCCAAGACCACGATTGTCATGCACGGGTGCATTTTGTGAGTTTAACATGTTTTAACCTGAGAACAAAAAATCTTGACAAGAACAAGTGTGAAAATAACGTGTGTTATCATAATTAATACTGAAATAATCACTATTATCCTTAGCCCCACGGTGGGCACCAAACTGTTTACCCTAAAATCCGAGTAACAATTAAACTTGTATTGTGGTTTTAAAGATGTGTGATTTAGTCCAATACCAATTGACGAACAAGGAATTAAATATATAAATTAAAGAGTAACGTAAGTCAAACCAGCATGCAAGCCAAGTCCGGACCTCGAGCTATGATAGTCTCGAGTTAGTAAGAACAGTAAATTAAAAGGCAACTCTGATAAAAATTAAGCAAGAAAGTATGAATGTATATTCTCTTGTTAATGAATAATCCATCACAAATGAATTGGACTCCCCTTTATATAGTAGGGGGATCCCAAATAAGGTACACTTCTAATTATAGTAGGGAATCTCATTGGACAGTTGTCTAACCGCCCAGTACAAATCCGTTCGGAATTTACGCCGGGATCTTCGAGTCGCTGCGGGAATCTCGCTCTTTCTGTTACTAAACCATAACGGTATTATCTCGAGGTTGGTCATACTCGGCCTTGGTTTTCATCGAGTACTTCGATCTTCAAGTTCTATACTCCGCCATCGGGCTCGAGCCAGGTCCGTTTTGAGCTTTTTCTCGAAGCAACTCCCTGAGCATACGAAATCGAGCATACTTGATTTCGACTCTCTCTCTCTCTCTATATATATATATATATATTTCACGTTAAATGTTGAACGACTAAAATACTCTTAAAATATTAATCGACTTTTATACCCTTAAATATTTTGTTAGAAAGAAAGTTCCATGTTGGATAAAATAGTAATCTAATAATAATTTGCCTAATATTTAGGAATCTGATACCAACTAATAATAGAATTCTTTTAAATAATTAAACGTAATGTTCTATTACTATACTAAGAGGTTGCTCTGATGGTAAGCAACCTCCACTTCCAACCAAGAGGTTGTGAGTTCGAGTCTCCTCAAGAGCAAGGTGGGAAGTTCTTGGAGGGAAGGATGCCGGGGGCCTCTTTGGAAGGATGCCGGGGGTCTCTTTATTCTAATACTATACTAATTCTACCTGGAAAAATACATAGTACACTAATAGAATCTCACATTCAAAACCCATAGCTAGGGTTGTTCACAAAAACCGAAAAAATCGAACCAAACCAAACCGATCAAAAAAACCGATACTTTTTGGTTTGGTTTGGTTTTGGTTTTGAATTTTAAAAACCGATCAAATTTGATTTGGTTTTGGTTTTAATCAGAAAAAAACCGAACCAACCCGACTATAGGAGTAGCTATTTCAAATTTATTATTACACCTATATATATGTATATTGTTATACAAAGTTTCAAAAAATTTATGATAAATGTTAATAGATTGAACTTTTAATATAGTTCTTTACCTTTACATTCTAGTTTGATTGGTAGTTTTCTTTTGTTTAGTGTAAAAATTCATTTCGTGTTAAAAATAATATATTTTTAATTGAGTCCCTAAATTATTCATCACTATTTAATTCATATATCATCAATATATTTTGGTAAATAATAGATTTCTCAAAGGACAGTTAATTTGATAGTGTTACATTGAAAATGTGGTCGCCGGAATATGTGTTTGGTAGTGTATGTCTTATATTTAAGAAAAAACCGACAAATAACCGAAAAAACCGAAAAACCGACATAAACCGAATGGAGAAAAACCGACTTAATTTGTTTGGTTTGGTTCTAATATTTGAAAAACCGACTTACTTGGTTTGGTTTTTTTTAGGGAAAAACCGATCCAAACCGAACCATGAAAACCCCTACCCACAGCAATCCCATGTATGAAACACATATATTGCCTCTATATAAATAGTTTCATTATATTCACGACATTGCAACACAAAATATCTGTATGCAAATCTTTTTAGGAGTAATTTTTGTATCTTTAATATCATATTTTATGGATTAGATTTGGCTCTCTAACACAACCAAAAGATAGTTACTGATAATTAAAAAGTTGAATCTTTAAATTTTTTAATGTTGGCTGATACGTCATCGACATCTTTAAATCTCTTTACTTTATTTTTATAGTTATCTAACAGAAGTCGGGTGGTGTTTGACCCAAATTTAATATACGTTAAAAAAGATTTTAAAAAAAGTAATGACCTATTTGATTGATAAAATTATTTTAAACAAAAACAAAACATTAACTGAAGAAAAGCTTTGATGGAAACCAAAACTAAACGAAACATTCGCAAGACCAGTTTGAAAAAAGAATCAGCAATTTCAATTTTTGAAAGAAACTTTTATAGAAGGAGACATTTCCAAAACTGTTAAAAAATATATAATTAAAATAGGTTTAAATTTTATAAAGTAACTCACTCACATTTGCTCATGCTCTATTTATCTAACCTATGATTACAAGACTTATTATAACCTTTAATCTTTCAAGTTAATTCTTACAAGGATGGACATAATTGAAAAAGAGTCAGTTATGAAGAACAGTCGCAAAAATGTGGTAACTCCTTCGATCGGTAAAGTGCGTACTCGATATTTATACTAAATTATACTAAAGTTTGCAGAGGGGGAGGTTAATTCATCTTTGTTACCCATATATCCTTTTGTAAAAGTAATAAATATTAAATAACCATATACTCAGCTTTTCTAATTTAATTAGTTTATCATCTGATGTTGATGGGAGAATCTATGCCAACAGGACCATATTATTTTATAACGTAACGGGAAAGGGTTTAAATTTCTCTCTAAACTTTATCAAATGGTGTAAATGTTTCGTGCGGATAAGTTTTAGCCGTATTTTAATTTCTTCTGTTGACAAGTCATTTACAATCCCTCAAAAAAAAAAAAAAAACATTTGGAAGCGTAGAATATATATGATGAATTTTCTTTAAGTAAAAAAGAATTAAACTAAACGATACCTACAAAATATTATCACACTGATTTTCTGTTTGTTTATCATAAGAGTAACTAATCATGTGATGAAGACGACGAGAAAAAATAACTAATCAGGTTTGGAAGTAGCTAGCAATGCAAAATAGGGTCACATCATTTATCATAAATGTAATACCTAGGCAAATCCCACATCGACAAAACACGGAAGAGATGTTGGATATATAAGTAGATAGGCCTTAGATCCTAATGACACATTTTAAACTCGTGAGGGCCTAGGTCCAGAGCGGACATTATCACTAGCGGGCTGGACTGTTATATATGGTATCAGAGCCACTCCGCGTGCAACCTTGAATGGTGGTGGGATAAACCTCAGCGAGGACGTTGAGTCTCTAAGGGGGTGTATGTGACATCCTAGGCAAATCCCACATTCCTAGCTTTGTTCTTTGAATTCCTTGCCATTTTAAGAGTTGCTGCCATATGGTTGCTGTCACTTCACATTCAAAAAATAGATACTGCACAATTTCAGCTTCTCTTTGACATAGTGAGCATGTGGTATCAATCTGTATCCCCCATCTTGCTAGCCTTTCTTTTGTTGCTAGCCTTTCTTATATTGCCAATCTTAACATGAACTTCCACTTTGGTAATCCATAATTGTTGCATATTAATCTCCTCCATGGTACTTTCTGAAAATCCCCTTGCATAGCTTTGTATATGTGCTTTATAGAAAAAATTTCCATCTTTCTCACTTCCTCTTCTGTATATCCAGCAGTGTCAAAATATTTCCTTGCCTTGAAGATCTGCTGTATGACCCATGATGCATCCTTTGGTATTGTGTCCCACACTAGTTTCCCCTTTATGTAATATATGTTGACCCATTGAACCCAAAGCTTGTCTTTCTTTTTGCATATATTCCATAGTAGCTTACATATAGCTGCTTTATTCCATATCTCCACATTGATAAAGTTTAAGCCACCTATACCTTTGGACAATACAGTTTTTCCCATGCAATGAGTGCCTTCTTTGTAGGTTCTGCATTACCTGACCATAAGAATCTTCTGCATATTGTGTTGATGAATAGTATGATCTTCTTTGGTAGAATGAAAACCTGAGCCCAAAAATTTTGGATTGCAACCAATACACTCTTAATTAACACTTTTCTTCCAGCATAGGATAGAAACTTTGTTATCCAGCATTGTATTCTACTCAGCATTCTATCAATTAGAGGCTCACATTGAATTATTGATAGCTTTTTGGTACTCAGTGGTACTCCTAGATACCTGAAGGGTAGCTGTCCCTTAGTGTATCCCAACATGTCCATGATTTTCTTTTGAGTTATGAAATCCACTCTACCAAAGTATATGCAACTCTTATTTGGATTTGCTATTAGCCCTGATGCTCCAGAGAAGATTTTGAATTGTTGGTGTAATGTCTGTACTGATTTTATGTCTCCCCTGCAAAAAGTAACAAATCGTCAGCAAAACCTAAGTGCACTAAGTTGACTTTAGCACACTTAGAGTGGTATTTGAATTCTTTCCCCTACTTTAAGGATTTCAGCGGCCTACTCAGATACTCCATTGCCATCACAAACAGAATTGGTGACAAAGGGTCATTTTGCCTCAATCCCCTCTTTGCCTCAAAAAGTTTTGTTGGTTGTCCATTGATTACTACAGTACAAGCTACTGTATTTATACATTGTATTATCCATCTGACAAATTTCTCTGGTATTCCCAGCAGCTTCATCACTTGTTCAACATACACCCATTCCACCGAGTCATATACTTTTTGCATATTAATTTTAAGAATGCATCTAAGTGATATGCTTTTTCTCCCATATCCTTTGATCAGTTCATGGCCTATAATGATTTTATCAATAATCATCCTTCCTGGTACAAAAGCTGTTTGACTGTTATCTATAATATATGGTATGATTTCTTGTAGCCTTGCAATTAAAATCTTATAACGACTAGTTTTTACTAATAATATTATCCCAAAAAGTAAATAAAAATATGAAGACGTTGGTCAAATAGGGAAGTTATTATTAAGTAAGTAAATTTCACCAGACAAACTTGATTTTCTTTCTTTCTTTCTGACTCTTCTGTTAGGGTGTGTATGTGTCGGGTTGGTTCGAAATTTTTAATTATCAAACCAAACTAATGATGTCGGGTTTTTAAATTTATAAACCAAACCATTAAAGTCGGGTTTTTCAATCTCAATTTTTTTTGGGCTTTTCAGATTTTTTCGAGCTTTTGGGTTTTTTCTCGGTAAAGTCTTCACAGCACAAAATATGTAACTTGTGCTCCAAATATTTATTTTAGTACTAGTAGGATACAACTATATAATATATTTTTTAAAAAAACAAAATAATAACATGAGATGAGTCATAGCACTGTACTAAAATATTCATTAACAAGGATAATAAAAGCGCACAAAGAAAAATATTACTAATTAATACACCATAATAAAAATTAACATAATTTAAAAATACTTATAGGTCATGCTAAAATACGTACAACTAATAAATACTATTAATTATATAATTAAGAATTAAAAGAAAAAGATAAACTAAGTTATACATTTTTATTATAAACTAATGCAAAACTAAAAAATAGATATCCAATACTATTGTCATTCGTTGAATTGAGTTTCCTTTATTAGCATTGGTATTGATTTGAACTTTATTGGACTTACTACCTTTATGGGCTATAAAATTTATTGGACCATTCAAAAATATTAAGTCCAAACTTTAGATAAAACGCTTAAAGATAAAACTGCGAACAAGTATAAGAAATATTTATAAATTATATTGCAATAAATATTTATATGCATAAAATATTTTAAAAATTATATAAATGTAATGTCTGGTTGTTTAATTCCGGTTTGATTTCTTTTGTTAAAACCATTCCAAATCAATTATGGTCGATTTTTTTTTTCAACACCAAACCCAATCAAATCAAACCAAATATTTATTGCTGGAAAATTATAGTGTGTATAAGTTAAAATTATTTTTTATATACATATATTAAATTTTAAAACTCTTGAACACTCTTCGCAAAATTCGTAAGACGTTATTTTGTTCATTTCCTGCCTACATTCCTCTAGCAACTTTCAAAAACTAAAAAGCCAACAACACAAATTTCTTTCTTTTTTGTTAAGTTTCCTATTTTAATTTTATCAACCAACAGGAGTGGATCCACATCATCGAGTATGGTTCTTCGAAACTCAATAGTTTTTGTCTAAATCCGATATTTATATTAAAAAATTTATTAAATGTATAAAATCCAGATATTTAGATATTTAGATAGGAACTCAGTTCTGTTATTGGTTTTTTGCTCATGTGGAACCTAGGTTTCTCATTTGTCTGATGCGAGTTCGAATCCGTTTAAGCACTTTTGACCTTTTCCTTTTGTTTTTATCACAAAACTGGTCCTACTAGCTACACTTAATTCTATTTCTGTTTTTGTATTTTTAAAAACAACATAATAAATGACTATAGTCAAACTAATAGTAATATGTTTATATTTATACTAGTCTCTGACCACGTACGTTGTACGTGTGTATCATGTGTTAAATGTATAAATTTCTTATATAGGAAGATATTTTTTAGTTTTATAGTTGTTTGCAAATATTATTTTAATTATAATTTCTTTTCATAAAAGATCTGTAAAAATAATATAGGATGGCTACAAAAATAATATAGGAGATTGTTAGGGTCATTTTCTTCTATTTAAAGAAAGATAAAAACTCTCTCTATCTCCCGGCCTGATTTAGAGCCCGTTTGGATTGGCTTAAAAAGTGATTGTTTAGCAGAAATAGCTTTTAAGCCAAAAAGCAATGCCCAAGTATTGTTTTTGGCTTGTTTTAAGTAGTTTTTAACTTATTTTAAGTATTTTTTTAACTGTCAAACACTAAAAAAAAGTTAAAAACAACTTAAAAGCCAATCCAAACATCCTAGTTGACTGGCTAAATTAAGTGCGCACACACAAAAAAAAAAAAAAAA
>MU752155.1:46276-102625 GCA_026770625.1 Nicotiana glauca | reverse complement strand
GTTAACTATTAGAGACAAATAAATAAAGAATTTTAGATACTTTAGTTTGGCCTTAATAAATAAAAATAAGACGAGCCTCGCCGAATCAAATATACAATTGCGGGGCCCTCATTAATTGCTTACTAAGATACTTAGTATCCGGGATAGGCCGTTTAGCAAATTTCACGGTCCTCCCAAAAGATAACAATACGTTAGCTGCTTTAGGCGCGATTTTAAATAATCTTATTTTCCTAATACGGGTGTGCATTTCATGCAACCCAAATCCAAATATGAAAATGTCGAATAGGAATGTGTCAAGGATCCGGGTGCATTTCATGTGACGTGATCTGAAAACATGTTCTTAAACGACGTTCACTTTCTTAAATAAAATAATTGACAAAAAGCGGTAATTAATTCTAAAATTGCACAAGTGGGGTAACACGTATTAAAATCAAATATTTTAGCCAAATATAACAGTTGAGCGACCGTACTAGAACCACGGAACTCGGGAATGCCTAACACCTTCTCCTGGGTTAACAGAATTCCTTACCCGGATTTCTGGTTCGCGACTGTTAAACAGAGTCAAACCCTTCCTCGATTCAGGATTCAAACTGGTGACTTGGGATACCATAAATCTCCCAAGTGGCGACTCAGAATCTTAAATAAAAAACGAATCCCGTTTCGATTGTCCTTAAATTGGAAAAACTCCTTTCTTACTATATCCATTCCCGGGGTGTAGTAAAAGCCGATAAAGCTTTCAGAAAAAAGGAGGTGTGACACTGATACCCTATCCTTCTTTTAAACCATATATGTTCGCTCCCATAGGGCATAACTAAGATCGATGTGGTCAATTGTAAATACCTCGGTTACTGTTGAAGGTAACTCAAAACGCTTATATCTATCTTCCTGAATTGTAGATAATGTTCATCTTTACTAACTAGGTACCTTGTACCCTTCTTTACCTTGCTTCTTTTACTTGTTGACACTTGTACCTTCTGATTATCTCGTTGCTTTTCACCATATGGGTGGATAATCATGCCTTAGGGCTTATCAACAAGAAGCTTACATGTCTTAGTACACACATGATCTTCTGAGGACCTTACATTTACTCATTATAAGCATCATGTATAATCAAGTTCCTCTGACCCAACTCTTCCATAACTACGTACAATCCTTTATTAATCGTCTTTCTAAATGTAGGCATCGTTGTATTATGAATAAGATAGGGTTTAACAAATTGATTTCTTACAACTTAGCTCTACCACATGATCTAGAGTGAGAAGAAAGAGTGACAGTCCTAAATGCCATGTAGCCTCCTGCTTATAAGTGTGGTGCACAACACACCCATAAACAAGACTCTACTAGACACGGGTTGTAGACTCCCTAGGACAAAACTACTATGATACCACTTTTGTCACGACCCAAATCGACGGGCCGCGACGAGCACCCGTTGCCATACTCGGACCGAGCGTACCACTCTGTAATTGTAAACTCTGGAGGGGTAACCCTTAACTAAGGCCGATGAGGCCATACTCTGAATTATCTTAAAATATCATCTCTCTCATTTTGTGTGTGTGTGTGTGTGTGTGTGTGTGTATATATGCTAATAAGGCTGCCATGAACGTCTATTGATAGACCAAAATATATAAGACTCGTCTACAAGCCTCTAGACATAACTGAACTATATAATGATTAGGACAAGACCTCGATCTTCCCATCAAACCTGTATATATAAAATAGTCTCCAAGGTATAGACCTGGTAACTCCAAGAAAGTGGAGTGTACCAACCAAGATAATGTTTGACTCTGTCTACTAGGAAGATCTATCCAGATGTCTATCAGGACCTGCATGCATGAAATGCAACGTCCCAGCAAAAGGGACGTCAGTACGAAATAATGTACCGAGTATGTAAGGCAACAGAATAACTGAAAGCTGAAACTGATAATATAATAATTGAAAGTAACAAAGAGTCAAAGAAAATCTGAAGATGAGCTTACCTACTGATACTGACTCAACTCTCTCAATATAGTAAGTAAAATATTTGTCCGGCCCTATATGACTCGGTATATGTATAATTCCTCTGCCGTAGTAGGCTCGCTCATAATCTCTCAGCCATACTAGGATCTGTATCTTGGCCATGCTGGGCTCGCTCATAGGCGCTCGACCACAATAGGCTCAGTATATAACTTACTGTCATGCCCCAAAATCTGAGGAGCGCGACCGGCGCTCAACCGAGTAAACCCGACCGAGCAAGCCTGTTAGGTCTCATTCTACCCAAACTAACTCATGAATAAATAGGAGATGGACCCCATTAATCAAATTCTATAAACATAAAATTAATGATTTCCATTTCATTTTCATTAACAACTTCATTCATCACTTTAAAGGTATTACAAGTTATATACATCATTGCCAAACATAAATATTTCTATTTTAATTTCCAATACCCGACATCCTCTAAATATAACTGAAGAATAATACAGAAATGCCGGCAACAAGGCTCCGGCTATACCTCTAAATACAAAGTACATGATAAACAATCGTACATGGCCCCGAAATGAAGTGGGTCTCACCATCTCAGCTGAAGGGATGATGCGTCACTGGTTGCGACCAACACTACCTGCTATGGAACCATCAATAATCATAACACGAATGTAGTGCCCCCGGCAAAAAGGACGTTAGTGCCATTGAATAGCACTAGTATGCATAACTAACACCATCTAATTAGAAAGAACTATCAAACAAGAATAAAGAAATCACAAGTGAAACTCAAACACTTTAAATGATCACAACATTATCAAATAAAAGGGATCACATAGCTTTCACATAAATTTCCATACCTCTAGATTTTGTTTCATAGCCCGTCCATTGAGTTCACATATCATATTATACACATATGCATTTCATAGCCCGTCCATAGGGTTCACACATCGTATTATATTATACACCTATACGTTTCATAGCCCGTCCATAGGTTCCACATACTATATTATACACCTATGCATTTCATAGCCCGTCCATAGGTCCCACATATTATATTATACACCTATGCATTTCGTAGCCCGTCCATAGGTTCGCATATCAATTAATCGGCACATGGGGCCACCATCATTACAACATACTTAGCACTAGGCCATATTTCATAACTCAATCTCTTATTTTCCACATTTCACATCATTTCCACATATTTCATATCAATATCAATTTTAACAACAAGCCATTTAATTCAAGATGTCAAATACACATGAGAGGAACCATGAATCCTCCGCATATACAATATCTCAGAAATCATACACCTCAAGTTTATTGACAATGGAACCTTAAACACAATGGATTCTTTCAAATCAATAGAGGGGATACACCAACCCGTAATAAAAACACATCAAAGGCATAAGCAAGCAATTACACCAATTATTCTGAATCATTCTTTTCCAATCATGACAATATACAATTTCAACATCGAAGTCAGTAACAACTCGGACCACATTGGATGTACTCACAAGGCAAGACATTGTCTCGAATAACTACTTATGGCATAAATTGTGTATAAAGCCTTTAGGAACTTTGTTATTGAAGTCATTTATTGAAAGCAAAGTCGAGGCTCATTTTATAGTTTGTTTCATATTTCCACATGTCATAGACATCACTAGGTACAATTATAATTCAAGTTCTCGGCACGTTGGCCATACTTTATTTCCAAAATTCATTTTGATTTATTTCAAACATCTCTACCCATAGAGGATTTCACATAGTTTGGTATAACAATCTCAATTTAAACTTGACTGGAAGTCTAGGCATTTTAGCACATAGTTCCCATTTTTCACATATCCTCATTTACACAAGAATAATATATTAAACACATTGAGGTACATCTTTCACATATGTTCTTGCAACACCAAATCCTTTGAAATAATGAATACCACATAAATCAAATTCCGTACTTACAACATACGTAGGGGATCCATGGGAGCTCAATTTCTAAAAAGAGAGAGTTTTAGCCATTCATACCTTTCTTGAGCTTTCCTTTAATTACTACGATATTCCGGAAATTCTAGCAACTTCAATCTATTTTGAGACATAGCAAAATTGAACACAAATTAGGAAGATATTCCTAATTCTAGCTCATTTGAGGATAAATCCCCTTTTCAAGATTTTCTTCATTCCCTAACCCAATCTCTACTTATTTATGTTAAACAATCTTCCCATAAACCTAAGTTGTACATACATGTATACATTATAGTATTACACCCAATAATCATACCTCAATACCCCATCTTATACTCCAAACTCGAAATTAAAACCTAGGGTATAGAATCTTATCTCTTAGATGAAGAACTTGTGATTGGGTTCTTTGATTCTTGAAGATTGATGCAAGATTTGGATGATTTAAATATTGGGTTCCTCCTTCTCTCTCTAAAATGCTCTCACCTCTCTCTAAAATCAGTAGAAAATGACCCCAAATGAAGCCCCAAAGGCTATATATCAAAATGGGGTTGAGTTATAAAAATTAGAAAATTAACTCTTCAATATCAACTATGTGATCGCAGAATGGACCGCAGAATGGGTATGCGGGCTGCAGATTCGTCGCAGAACTCGTTGCCCAGAACTGGGCTGTTCTTCCTCATTCTGCGACCATCCTGCGATCGCAAAATGGATCTGCGGTCCGCAGAGTTAAATCTGCAATCGCAGATTTCACGCATAATCGCATTTTTCCAGATTTTGGTAATTTGATCATAACTTTGTGTAGGAATATCCAAATGACGAACGGTTTGAAGCATTGGAAACTAGACTCAAAGACCTTTTGATAGGTTATAAATCACCTAAAACCTTATAGATATTTAGATATGCTCGTTCAAAGTATGGGCTAGTGCAAGATCATTGGGAATTTTAGCCTATTATGAACTTTTCCAATTTTTCTTAGACTTAGGCCTTTCCTTGAACCCCAAATTACTTACCATAAGACTTATACATATATTTACCAAATCCAATGGATGCACACTATATTAATAGCACATAAAAATATTATAATAAGCCTACGTGACACCACGAAATCCTAAATTACTTGGCGAAATTTTTTGGGGCGTTACACTTACCATCTGATCAGAGGTTGCCCAATAGGGGCTTGCCCATCAATTATAGCTCGATGGTAATGAAAAAATTATATATATATATATATATATATAGCCCATCAATTATAGCTCGATGGTAATGAAAAAATTATATATATATATGTATGTATATAGGCTATCTGTTCTCTTGATTATAAGAAGACAATACTCAATTGAATACGATAAGGGAGAATACTGTAACTTATGAGACTAGAAAAAATGTACATAAATTCAGGAATATGAATGTCTCTTTATGCCTCATTATAAAACTTGTGTAATTACGAGATCATTCCAAAATGAAGGAAGGGCTTAGCCTTAACATACCTGTATGATCTCTTCCTTATTACTCAACCAAGCTTAACACAACTTCTTGCATCTACAACAAGTGAAATGATATTGTCGTTAACATATAATGTCGTACCATCGTATTTGGCTAGTTACATGACTTAAGGAAAATCGGGCAGCAACTCTCCTATTTTTAATATATCCTAAAGACCACTAAGGGTCATCAACAACCTAACAACAACAACTATAACCAACACTAGCAACAACAACAATATAATCCAATATGAGTTATTCTGATTATCTTAACAATCATATTGAGCGACAAGCTCGTTTCTTTTACTCATAAAAAGAAATAAATTGAATCCAACTCTTATACCATAAATTAGTTTACAACCTTCAGAGCATCATACTTATATGTACCATATTATTTCTAGTTTAAAACCTTCACAAAATGCCTTCCAAAACAGCCTTATACGTCTAGTACCTTAATTTTTATCGTCAATCACTTGTTTTTTATCTTTTCTGCTTCAATCAACTTAATTAACACCTTGGAAAGCTTAACAACAGCATCCAAAACATTTTCAAATTATTTCTCACAATTTTCAGCCACCACAAACCATATTTTTAACCACAAAATAGTCCAACCAAAAAGACAATCGTATCCCATGTTCCTTCAAGTGCATCTTATGGTTTTTCACTCAAACAACACAACCAACATAAGATTAACCTTAGGCACAATCAAGAAGATGTTATACATACCTTTTAAAACAAACAACTCAAAACCACATCTCAACTTAGCTCACAATAGCCCTCAATCACACCACAACATCATAGAAGTATTCTCTTGTAGTCTTTAACACCTTTGATGAGGATTTGTGTTGATTTCTCTTGAGTTTAGTTCTTGGAACCTTGGACAATTTCTTGGACGGTTTGAGAGTGTTTAGTACTAATTGATATCTGTATATTGACGAAATATAATGGGTAAAGACAACTTATAAACCCACCGCACCAATTCTCCAAGTAGGTGGGTAAGCTGCCTGCTTGGCATTTTGAGCAGTGCCACTTTAGACGCTTGTATCTCTCTATGCTGATATCGTATTGACAAAAGGTTTGCAGTGTTGGAAACTAGACATGTACGAAACTAATTCCATATAAATATATCCATGTAACTCTCAATATATTGGGAGAAAACTGCGTCGCAACTTGGCCTATAAACTTGCCAGTTTCTCCGAAGTGCGGCAACGTGACTTGGTGATCCTAGTTTAAAAATCCATATTTCTCTACCCCGATGTCGTATGAATAAATGGTGTGAACCATTGGAAACAAGGTTCCAAGAACTTCATTGGTATGAAATACGTCCCAAAATGACACCATAAAGCGTACGAATTTAATTTCTCAAATGGCTTGTTACAAGGCAAATCTTAACTCATTTTTCTGTAAGTTAAATCCAATTTTCCCAAACTTTATATTTTATGTCCAAACATCGTATATAGTCATATTATGACTTTACACTCATTAAATCATGATTAACAAGTCTTATATGCATTATACGTCACCTTAGGACGCACAAGGTGTAACACCAAACTTGTCGACTTTCGAAAAACCTTATCTTCTTTAATTCATTTAGCTTCTAAGCCTTCCAACCATCTTGGTAAATGTTATTCACGATCTTAAATATTATTAACTTCCACGGTAACATGATTAACTTACTTTATAAATTTTTCAAAGATGATTTCATTTCTGAGCTAACATCAATTGACTTACGACGTACTCTTAAGTACGAAAACATGGGGTGTAACAGTCCGAGTCCCGAATCTTCAACTGGTGATACCCTAACCTCAAATTAATCTTGGAGAACCCCTTCTCGAGGAGCTCATGGAGTTGCTCCTTAAACTCCTTCAACTCAGTCGGTGCCATACGGTACGGAGGAATAGAAATGGGCTGAATGTCCGGCACCAAGTCAATACCAAAATAAATATCTCTACGGACGGCATGCCAGACAGCTCTGCAGGAAACATATCCAAAAAATCTCGCACCACCAAAACATAATCAATAGTCGGGGTCTCAGCACTAACATCCCTCACAAAGGCCAAATAAGATAAACAACCCTTCCCAACCATCTACTGGGCCTTCAAGTATGAAATCACTCTGCTGGGAACATAGTCTAAAGAACATCGCCACTCAATCCTGGCAACTAGGGGTGTCAATGGTTCAGTTCGGTCGGTTATTTTATAAAATTTGTACCATACCAATTTTTCGGTTATTCTATTATATATAACCAAAATTAGACTTATTGAAACCATCCCAATCATGTCGGTTTCTCTTCGATATCGGTACGGTTCGGTTAATTTTCGGTATTTTTTTAAATTTCATGTAAAATTCATCAATAGAAGTAGAATTCAATAACATACATTATTTTACGGACTTAGAAAACTCTCTATATGTTTTTTGCTGTTTAAAGGATGGTGAATTAAAAAAAAAAAGGAAAAATGGCTAGAGTATAGATCAGTGTAGTCAAAGGCATGCTTAAGCCTTGAAACGAGGCTCAAAACATGTTGAGCGCTTTCCCTCTCTTTGTGGGCGCTTTAGTATCGCATCAAGCCTCTAAGGCATACTATTCCTTGCCAATGAGTGTAATCATGAAAAGGCGACATTAAGCAATTGATATCTTACTTTATCGTAATTTTTTTCCAATTTCTTTGTCCATATATTTATTATTCATGCTTATAATTATTAGTTTTGGACTACTTATACATATTTTTACTTTTTCTCTAGTTGTGCCTTTTTTCATTAAAGCCCACGCTTTATTTGCGCTTTGCGCTTTTAGCCCCAACAGTCCTTAGAGTTTTTTTTGTGCTTTTCGCCTTTGATAATATTGGTATAGATCCATCAACTATTCTACAACAACGTAAAAGAAACCAAGTAAAACAAAGAAAATATAAATCAAACGAGTGAAAGGAAACATATTCAATACATTGTAGTTTGCTACTCATAATCACTAGACTACTTTGTGTCTTGCTAATAATGATACTTGAAATAACTTAATTTAAGTAGAAGTAGGACAATGGGATTTAGGAATTAGTATTTTGAGCTTAATTACTTGTTCGCTTGTAATAGTTTTCATAATTTCAAGGCCCAAAGAAAAATTTAATGCATTATTATTTTTAAAACTTAATAGATAAATATATTTTTCACATGTAAAATTTATTCGGTACGGTTCGGTATTTTTTTGGTTTATTTTTATAAAATAAAAACCTATCCTAATTATCGGTGCGGTTATAGATTTATATAAAAACCTACGGTTTTTTAAAAAAAAATCTAAAAATCGGTTCGGTACGGTACGGTTCGGTCGGTTTAGTCGGTTTTTAAATATCCATTGACACCCCTACTGGCAACACCGGCATTGCCAATGTCACAGTCTTAGCATGATAGTCCAGAATAGCATGACATGGAGACAACCAATCCATACCCAATATCGCATCAAAATCAACCATACTAAGAAGCAAGAGATCAATTTTAGTCTCTAATACCCCAATAGTCACTACTCACGACCGATACACACAGTCCACAATAATAGTTTTGGCTTCCGGCATAGATACATGGACAGATGAAGCTAAAGACTCACGGGGTATATCTAGATAATCAGAAAAATATGATGATACATATGAAAAGGTGGAACTAGGGTCAAATAATACAGAAGCATCTCGGCGACATACTGAGAAAATACTTGTGATCACTGTGTCTGAAGCAATAGCATCTGACCTGGCAGTGAATGCCCAAAAACGGGCCTGACCACCACCTGATCGCCCTCCGCCTCTTAGGAGGCCTCTATCTGACTGAGCTCCACCCCGAGCTGGCTGGGCGAGTGGTAAAGTAGCTGGTGTTGAAGACGTAGGCTGGTTCCTCTACTAAGCTGGACCTCCCACTAGGTGGGGACACAGTCTCCTGATATGACCAAACTCTCCACACGCGTAGCAATTCCCCGGTAATGGTGGTGGGGACTGAAGGGAACCCCGAGTACCGGGATAACTGGTAGAAGAACTTGGCATAGATGAGCCCTGAATCGATGGAGCATGGGACAAACTTTGAGCTGGAAGGGCAATGAGAGATGAGTGACCCTACTGAGAACTGTGAGAACCATGGCCAGATGATGTACCACGGTGAATTGGACGAGTCTTCCTATTATGCCTATAGGGACGACCCCCTCCAAAAGGAATTCCACCAAAACTACCTGATTTACGAGAACTCTTGGCCTCCCTTTCAACCCTCTCCTAGCGGTGGACCGACTCTATCTCTCGAGCAATGTCAACAACCTCATCAAAAGTAGAACCAGACACCCTCTCTTTAGTCATAAGCACCCTCAGCTGAATTTTGAGTCCATCAATGAACCCCTTGATCCTCTCCCTATCAGTAGGAACTAACCAAACTGCATGACGGACCAATTCATAAAACCTCATCGAGTACGGCTCAAACTACTGAGCAGCTCCTCTCTGCAAAATTGCGGCACATACTTCTCCAAAAAGAGAACGGAGAACTCTTGCCAAGTAAGTGGCGCTGCACCAACCGGCCTACACCTCTCCTAAGCCTCCCACAAGGTGAAGGAAGGTCCGATGAACTGAAAAGTAGTGAACGAGACCCCACTAGTCTCTAGAATACTTATTGTACAAATGGTCCTCTGACATCTGTCCAAGAAACCCCGGGCATCCTCCTACTCTGCCTTGCTGATATATGGAGGCTAAAGTCTACCAAACCTCTCTAGTCTCCGTTGCTCATCATTATTCATAGCCGGAACCACATGGGCATGGGAAGTTGCTACCTACTAGGCTAGTAGTGCCCCTGGTGTCTGGATTCCCTGCATCACCTGCTCTGGTGTGTGGGCGGCGGGAGTCTGAGTACCTCTCCCAGCCTGAGAACTAGCTGCTGCGGCCGGAATAGAGATCGCCTGAGCAAGACTGGTGCATATGATCAAATTCTGAGTTAAGGCCTCTTCAAGGCCTAATATCACAATAGGCACAGCTGCTGCTTGGGCTGGTCCCACTGGCGCATCCACAACTGGGACCTGATCCTGAACTGGGGAAACTGGTAGATCCGTAGGTGCTGCCCTAGCTGTTGTGCGAGCTGCACCTCTGCCCCTACTACGACCTTTTATCGCTACCTCGGCCTCTTACGGCCCTGGTTAGTGGTATTGGTGCCTGTCCATCCTGCCCAGTAGGACGTGTCCTCACCACCTATGAGAGAATAGAATAATAGAAGTTTAGTTACTAGAATCAATAGATTTGCATGACAAGAATTCAAGAATTTGAAGTTTCCTAAGGGTTTGGCATCCTCTTGAAGACAAGTACAGACGTCTCCATACCGACCCTCAAAACTCTACTAAACTTGCTCATGACTCGTGAGACCTATGAAATCTAGGCTCTGTTATCAACTTGTCACGACCTAAAAACCTAACCCGTTGTGATGGCACCTATCGTGGTACTAGGAAAGCCGGAGTTTTCAAAACACTTTCAATATTTAACCGAAATAAATTAAGACATTTAAAATAACTAGAGTTTTTCATAACAACGGGGTAAAACCAAAACATAAGTGCGGAAAAATAGCCCGACGTCGGGGTGTCACTAAGTCATGAGCATCTAAACAACCAGTCCAAAATAGTGTCTACAAGAGTCTGCGTCAAAATTCCAATATAAAAAAGAAAAGATAACAAGAAAGAAGAGACAAGGACTTCGAACATCGGTAGCTACCTCGTGAGTCTCCGATACTCAAGCACGCACGAGATCAATGTCCACCATGTCCAAAAACACCTGGATCTGCACACGAGGTGCATGCAGTAATGTGAGTACATCCAACTCAGTAAGTAACAATAATAAATAAGGAGCTGAAGATAGTGACGAGTTACACAGTTATAGTTCATTTTCAGCAACGTTAGTAATGAATAGACATGCTTTCAAATCAGGAAGTTTAAGTCAAATAAGTTTTATACAATTCAAGTTCAAGTAAACCGGATATAAAATCTTTCAGAAATTTCATGACAATAATAGATAGTAACTAAGTGCAACAACAAATGAAAGCAAGTACACCCTCTTAGGGCAACAGTCACTCAACTCATCTCAACATCTCAATCACTCGGCTCTCATCCCTTAGTGCTCACACTCAATAGTTACTTGCGCCCAATGGGGGTGTACAGACTCCGGAGGGGCTCTTTCATCCCAAGTCCTATATCGATGCGGCGTGCAGCCCGATCCATAATAGATAAATAGCCATAAGGCCCCTTGCGGCGCACAACTCGATCCATATTTACATATACAGTCCTAAGGCTCGTTGCGGCGTGAAACCTAATCCATATATACACACATAGCTCACAGCTCGGCACTCGAGCCTAATCTCAGTCACCAACCTCTTCAGTCCCTCGGGCTCTCAGAAGTCATATAAATTATACCAAATAGAGATAATAACATGTATAAGTAAGGAGCATGAAAAGACGGAGTTATGATACGCAAATAAAGTCA
The DNA here is from genome assembly GCA_026770625.1 of Nicotiana glauca. Taxonomy (NCBI): domain Eukaryota; kingdom Viridiplantae; phylum Streptophyta; class Magnoliopsida; order Solanales; family Solanaceae; genus Nicotiana; species Nicotiana glauca. The sequence continues at coordinate 90,747 of MU752155.1, read as the reverse complement.
TGACCGAGTACAAGACGATAAATAGCAGCTAATTCAACCAGTACACGACCTCTGTGGGTCACAACAATGACATCATATAGCCTAGGCATGATTTCTACCATGAGTACCAGTTTAATTTCTATTAACACTAAGAGAAACATATAGCTAATAACAAGTTATTCCACTTTACAATTTTCACAGAACGGAACAAGTCACAATTTGCATGGTGCACGCCCACACGCCCGTCACTTGGCATGTGCATTACCTCCAAAATAATCACATGGCACAACATCTGGGGTTTCATACCCTCAGGACTAGATTTTAAACTGTTACTTACCTCAACTCGAGCAAAACGCTACTCCAAAATGCCTTTGTCTCGCGAGTCGGCCTCCAAATGTCCCGAATCTATCCACAAGTAGTACAATACAATCAATATAGGCTAAAGGGGTCAATTGAGCAAGAAAACTACTAAATTATAGCCAAAAATCCAAAATCGGCCTGAACCCGGCCCCTGGGACCATGTCTTGAAATCCAATAAAAGTAACAAAACACAAAATTCCATTCACTCACGAGTCTGACCATACCAAATTTACTTAAACCGATAACAAAATCCCATTCAAAACCTCAAAAATCCATCTCAAGAACACTTCCTTTTTTCCCCAAATTTTACACCCCAAATCACAAATTAAATGGTGGAATTAACAACATAATTATGGAATTTGATCAAAATTACATAGGAATGACTTACCCCAAACACCCATACAAGAATCTTTCCAAAACCACCTTCTAGCGAGCTCTCACTTCAATTTTATGATATGAACTCGAAACCGTCATTTTGAACCTTTTAAATCTTCCCAAATATGCCTTCACCGCGATTGCAGAAATAGCCTCGCAATCGTGAAGCACAAAACAGACTGCGCCATACTTATCTTTCGTGAACGCGGATACCTCCACATGATCGTGGACTACTGCTTCTCAGACCTACGTGATCGCATCCAGCTTCACGCGATCGCGTAGAGAAATTTTCTCACCTTCTCCACTACTCAAATCCTTCTACGCGAACGCGTCCTTAGCCACGAGTTCGCGAAGCACAACTAAATACACTTACATAATCACATTCTAGACTCCGCGACTGCATAGAAAAAATTCACCTCTTACGCAATCATGAATAAAGTCCTATGATCGTGTGCAAGGAAACCACATGAAAAATGCGTCTCGCTATCAGCCATCAACCAAAGTCCAAAAATGCTCTGTTAACCACCCGAAACTCACCCGAGGGCCTCGGGACCTTAACCAAATATACCAACAAGTCCCAAAACATCATACGAACTTAGTCGAATCCTCAAATCACCTCAAACAACATCGAATATATGATTACACACGGATTCAAGCCTAATTAACTTCGAATTTTTCAAATTCTACAAACGATGCCAAAACCTGTCAATTCACGACCGATTGACCTTAAAGTTTGAACACAAGTCATAAATGACACCACAAACCTACTCCAACTTTCGGGAATCCAATCCGACCCCGATATCAAAAAGTTCACTCCCGGTCAAACTCTTCGAAATTCCATCTTTCGCCAATTCAAGCCTAATTCTACTATCGACCTCCAAACCACAATCCAAACACGCTCCTAAGTCCAAAATCACCTAACAAATCTAACAAATCTAACGTAACATCCGGTCAACTTTTTCAACTTAAGTTTTTAAATAAGAGACTAAGTGTCTCAATTCACTCCGGACCTGAACCAACTAACCCGGTAAGTTATAATATAACTGTAGAACACAAACGAAGTAGGAAATGGCAGAACGGGACTGCAACTCTTGAAATGACCGGCCGGGTCATTACAACTCAATATGAGTCATTTTTATCAGGCATCATCATATATTTAAAGCTAAGGGAAGGTGAAACACATGCCAGAACCTAAGTATGCAACCGTCAAATATGTCAAAAGGTGCGAATCACATCATTTATTCTTATTTATTTCCTAAGTACTACTCTACTAAAAAAATAACTACTATCCGGTTCAAGTTACATCCCATGAAAAAGAATCGAGGCGCAAAGAAAAACCACAGAGATTATTACTACCTAAGGAAAATAAAAGGTATGTTTTTTTTTCTATTTTCTATTTTCCATTTTTCTTGTATTTTTTTAGACTTTAGTCCCTCAAGAAAACTATCTAGGAGATCCATCATCAGAAAAAGTCCAATCTTTTTCATTTGTTTGGTATAAATTAAGCTACTAAAATACTACACAATTAAATACGACACAAATAAAAATAAGTAGCTAAACAAAAAAAATTTAAAAAAGAAGGTAATTACTAATTATCCAAAGGAATTCTCCCACCCCATACTTAAAAGACTGCAGCGTCCCCAATGTATAATTAAAGAAAAAACAATGAAGGTGGACAAGAAACTCCCTGAAAGGCCAAATGTCGAAGCAATCGCGACTTACGAGGTACTCAGACTTCCTCCAGGCATGGTCCTTTGTGTGGGTATCCTACGCTTCGTTCTCACCATATAACTTGCTTTTGCATTCTTCCAATGGATTTGATTCCTACACTCATAATCCTATAAACAAAAATAAATACTACAAAAATAATAAAAAAAATAAAGTAGTAAAGTTGGGTTGCCTCCCAATAAGCACCTAAGTTATAACCGCGACACGACTAGAACTATTTTTTGTCTCCACCTCGAACTTATGAATTGAACCTCCAATTTAGATTCAAGTTTTTGGTTATGCTCCATGGGTGGTGGAACAAATCTAATTGGCGCAAACAAACATGGTACAATTCTACACTCATGGCTTTGAGATGAGGTATGTAATCCTATCTTTCTGGCATGAAAAGTTCCAGAATGTAGGGACCTTGTTCCTCATTCCTTAATTATTCAGTTGTCTTGGATAATTCTATTTTCATATCATCATGTGCAAAAATGCTAGGAGTGAGGACCAATGTGCTCAAATACATAAACTTCAGGAATTTCAACATCCTCAACATTAATGACACTAGAATCAACAAAATTTGTATCCTCACTGTCCTCCGTTGACTCTAGTATCACGTCTTCAACATCGACATCCTCAAATTCTAGTTGGCTAGGTTGTTGGTATTCTACTCTAACCTCCTCCATCAGAGTGTCAACTGCTGACTCTAATTCACATTTTTTGGCATATTGACTTGCTGAACATTCAAAGCTTCTACCACTTGACTCACTTGAGTCTTCAGGTTGTGAATAGTTGCCTATTGCCTTTGTATCCATAATTGTGTGTTATTATTTTGTTTCACAAGGTACCTTAGCATATTTTTTTATCTCTTTCAGGTCATCTGCCTTGGGTTCTTTGTTCCTGTTAATTTCACAAGAAAAAGTAAAACCATCATAGTAAAGGGTTGGGAAGGATAAGACATATAAGTACAGCTATGAAAGTGACTATTTTGACTACCATATATATCACACACATTCAATAATTAAGATTGAGTTGATGCATATAACTCACTCTTGGAAACATTTTGATAATTTTGCCATAGATAATTTCCTTCACAATATGTATGAGGATCAAAATAAGAATTACCAATACCTAAACTCCCATAATTTCAAGATATCATGTTTCTCAAATCAACAAGCAGAATTAAAAATATATATATAAAAGTTAAAACTTGAAACCTAGAAATATATACATCTACAACTACACGTTACTTCCCCTACATCGGTACCATAATTTGATCACTCCCAACTCTAGTCCTAAAAAGAATAAGCAGTCACACATCTACAACTACACCGTTACTTCCCCTACATCGGCACCATAATTTGATCACTCCCAACTCTAGTCCTAAAAAGAATAAGCAGTCACTGTAAATACAACTGAATCTAAAAGTTCGGAATCTAATCCCACAAAGAACTAATGTTTAGCTGCAACTGTTAACTATCATTAAAAAGACAAGTTTGAACAATTCCTAAGTTATAAATATAAAGATTCTTATGTCAAACTAATTAACTTACAAATTAAATGTCTGAATTAACAACTAAAGATACTAAAGATTGGAACAAGATTAAGGAGGTCTAGAATTATGATTTTCTCAATTGTCGGAATCCTTCCCTCTACGTCTCCTATAATATGGCCTACATATTCTTTACCGATCGGGAACCTAAATATGTTCCATTTTTCAAGAAATACATAATAAAATAGGCACGTTCAATCGATAGCCATTCAATCAACAACAATAAATACGTAGTTAGAACGTAGAGAAATACAAAGGCTAAATTGTATTAAAAATAATAAAAACCATCCTCCAATAGATTCCATCAAACCCTAGATTATATAGATTAGCTACTCATAATTGTTTAAGCAACCATAGTCACATTCAAAAGCATTAAACTACAGATTAAAGAAGAAAGGAGAGAAAAACACTCGTGATCCGTGCTTAGAGTGTTCTGTAGCCTTTTGCATCTCCAATAACTCTCTTTAAAAGTTATGTTTAGGAGGTATTTATAAGGTAGGTTTAAATCCCACATGTTAAAAATTAATGAGGAAAAAAAGTCTCCAGGATAAGCATCGTCGGCGCAGGGCATCGTTGGAGGCGCCAAACTATATTGCAAGGCACCATCAAAGGATCCAACATATACTGCAAGGCGCCATCAAAGGCGCCAATGTTGATGCCCCGGACAAAGCCTTGTACTATCTAAGGCTGTGACTTTTTATAGCCTTGCAACGTCTAAGGCTGTGACTTTTCATAGCCTTGCAATGTCTAAGGCTATGACTTTTCATGGCTTTGCAATGTCTTCTTTTATTGCTATATTTTGTAGCTTCGAGGTACCATTCGTGTAACTTTTCTCCACTCGATATTCAAGTATTCCTACACGTAAAATGAACTCAATTAAGCTCGATCGTCTCACGAATTAACATCAAAATAGGAAACAGGTACGATGAATAACGTCAAAATATATGGAATGATAGCACGGCATCAATAATTGCACACGTCATGGTATAAACCTGAAGTTATTAATATTGATAATTTATCCAGTTGGCATAATTGGTGTAATCGTGTTATTTTGAGTATCATGTGCAAAAATAAAAGAGACTTCACATGGGTAAATATTAATGTCACGACCTGAAACCAATCTGTCGTGATGACGCCTATCATAGTACTAGACATGCCATCTTCTCAGACATTTCCAATGCTCTAAAGCTTTGAAAGATACAAAAATATAGTTTGATTTAAGGAAACCTTTTAAAACAGAATAGGAAATCATAACTCAATACAAAATCTCTCCAAAACTAGGGCGTCACCAAGTACATGAGCATCTACATAAAGATATAGTCTGGTACATAGTCTAGAAAACAAAACTGAAGTATAAAATGAATATAAGGGAGGAGAGTCAAGGTTTGTGAATGCCAAGCAGCTACCTCGATGATCTCCGAAGGTCCGGACTCCGCAACTCAATAACCGCCGTGACCGAAAGCACGTGGATCTGCACACGAGGTGTAGGGCGTAGCGTGAGTACAACCAACTCAATAAGTAACAAATCTAACCTTTGGACTGAAGGTAGTGACGAACTCAACAAGTACAGTTCAATATAGAAATAACTGTACAGAAATATAGGCATCCTTTCAAGTTTATAAGTTAAACTCAATACAAGTGAGATATATCAATTCTGAATGATATAAGGAATATGACTTCTCTAGATCTACATCCAGTGCACAAGCTGTATCTGATGCACCACGCTGAAAGCCTCGCGTACTCTCACTCTCATAATGCTCAATCACTCAATATTGTATATGGTCAATCCAACCTAGAGAAGATTCATCCCAAATATATATACATCAACTGACAGTCAGTCACTACATCCATCCCCAAATATAAATGATTTAGGCAAGATCCACGCCCACGGAAGATTTATATCTCAATATAAATTAACTGTGCTCACTTGGGGTATACAGACTCCGGAGGGGCTCCTTCAGCCCAAGCGCTATATAATCCAGATCCAGGCATAAATTAATAAAATATGTTGCGGCGGCCCGATCCCATAAATATCACTCATAATCAGGCCTTTGACCTCACTCAGTCATCAATCTCTCCGGCCTCTCGGGTTCATAATGTCACTAAACTAGCCATAAAAAGATGATATGATGTATCAATAAATATAAATAGAGACTGAGATATGATATGCAATGAATAATTATGACCGAGTACGAAATTTTAGTTTAATCAAAAGTCAACAACAAGTAACGACCACTATAAGTCCCAACAGTACCAACATATAGCCTAAACAAGATTCCTAGCATGAATCACAACTCAAGTGTTCTAACACATAGAATACAACAAGAATGTTCAGATAAAATGGCTACACAGCCCCGGGATAATGACGAAATCACAACTTCTACGGTGCATGCCCACACGCCCATGACTTAGCATGCGTGTCACCTCAACATCTATGACATAGTACGTAATTCGAGGTTTTATACCCTCAAAACCAAGTTTAGAAGTGTTACTTACCTCAAACCGCGCAAAACCCTAATCTGACAAGCCCTTGCTTTACGAAATGGCCTCCGAATGCCTCAAATCTAGCCACAAACAGTATGATACAATCAATACGAGCTAAAGGAATCAATTCCATAAGAAAATATCAAGCCCTAAATCAAAAGTCAAAAGTCAACCCAAAAGTCGGCCCCCAGACCCATGTCTCGGAATCGGATAAAAGTCACAAAATTCGAACACCCATTCAACCACGAGTCCAACCATACCAAAATTACTCAAAGCTGATACAAAATCTCGATCAAAACCTCAAAACTTGGCCTAAGAGCGTTTCTCTATTTCCCTCCAATTTTCCACCCCAAATCACTAATTTAATGATGAAATCAAAGGCATAAATATGAAAATTAACCAAAACTAGGTAAGAATCACTTAACCAAATCACCGACGTGAAAATCTCTCCAAGAATCACCTCCCACCGAGCTCCCAAAATCAAATTTGTGTTATGAACTCAAACCCTCATTTTTTAAATATTTAAGTTTTGCCCAGTGATCCTTAATCACGATCGCGGAAATTGCCTCGCAATCGTGAAGCACAACTCAACTGACCAGCAAACCAAGCCTTTGTGAACGCGACAGTCCACACGCAAATGTGAAGCATTGCTTCCCTCAACCTACGTGATCGCACAACCTCCCGCTCATTCGTATAGAATAACGTGCGTGCCTCAACTCCTGCTTCATTTCCTCTTTGCAAACACGTCTATCCCCACGTGTTCGCGATGCTCTGCCTGTACGACCTACGCAATCGTGTAATACCTTTCGCGAATGCATAGGGTACAAACCTATCTGCCCCAAACAAACCATCACGATCGCATACCTACTCACGTGATCGCATAGAAGGAAACCAGAACTGGACACCAGAAATTCTTCAGCAATCTTCCAAGTCCAAAATTGATCCGTTCACCATCCAAAACTCACCCGAGGCCTCCGAGACCTCAACCAAACACACCAAGTCCCAAAACATCATACGGATTTAGTCGAGTCCTCAAATCACATCAAATAACGCTGAAACCACGAATAGCGCATCAATTCAAGCCTAATGAACTTTTAAACTTGTAATTTCTACATTCTATGATAAAACCCATCAAATCACGTCTGCTTGACCCCAAAATTTGCACATAAGCCAAAAATGACACCACTGACCTACTCCAACTTTCGAAAACCCAACCCGAGCTCGATAACTACAAAGTTCACTCTCGGGCAAACTTCTATATTTCCAACTTTCAGTAATTCAAGTCTAACTCAACTACGGACCTCCAAATCACTATCCGAACACGTGCCTAAGTCCAAAATCAGCTAACGGAACCATAAAAAATCCATTCCGGAGTCGTTTGCCCATAAGTAAACATCCGATCAACCTTTCAACTTAAGCTTTCAACCTTGAGACTAAATATCTCAATTTATTCCGAAACCTCTCCGGACCCGAACCAACTACTCCCGGCAAGTCACATAATAACTGTAAAGCATAAAATGAGCATTAAATAGAGGAACGAGACTACAACTCTCGAAACGACCGGTCGGGCCGTTACAATTAAATAACTAGAAAGTTCTTTACGAATTCTCTTATGCTGCTTTCTCTCATTAACTAATAGACCAACTAAAATTGAGATTAAATACCATGAATGCTAGAAATATCAAAGGTGACTATGGCACATTCACCTACCATTTATATCACATAAGATGCATCTATGAGATGATTACATGTGCGATTATTATTAACCCGCAACATGGTATTTATGAGATAATTTGCTCAATAACTTAATTTAGAGCATAATTTTCTGATTTTTTATAAGTTAGTTTACATCACAGTTGGTATAGTAAAATAATTTATTGAGTGCCTCCACTTAATATTTAAACTATTGCTCATGAGAATAAAATTATCTATATTAGTTTAATATACGTTATATACGAAAATATATTATATTTTTCTCTCACAAGTGATCCAAGGTCATGAACTAAATAACTCCATCTTATTATTAGATGTGTGGTATAAATTTTGATTAACACCATGACGCACAAAAGGTGGATTTCCAAGTTGAGGAAGCAAGTTAGTTTTTTTAACATGAGGGGGAGACATGATATGCTATTGAGAAAAAGTTATGTGGAATGAATTATCATTTGTACATCTAGATCCTCGAATAAGATAATATGAACTTGAAGTTCATAAAAAGATAACTCATCTATAATATATTGCAACGCACGCCAGACACATTTGCTGGCTCAAAAAAAGTAAACATATTCTCACTGCAAATGCTCCTATTAGAACAAGTCCTAGAAGAACAATATTTATGGTATGCTTAAAGCATGTAAACTAATCAATTTTAAATAAAATTCATAGTAAAGAAGATGGCAAATGATCATAATAAGAAGGAGGTGATATAGAAGATCACATGACATAAAACTTCATAAAATCTCAAGAGAGGTTCAGGTACCTGAAAATATGAATGAAGAGATCTTTATGTTATATCTTTATGAAGAAAAAAATAAGGTTGGAATCGATGTAAAATGTTCGTTGGCTACATCTCTGATAATGCTAAAAATATATGATGATCTTAAGTCTGGAGAAACAATTCAAGTAGAATGGTGGGTTTCATATGAAAGACATATACTAGTTTTGGACCTGCAGTTCGAACACTTGAAAGTATAAAGCCAATAATGTATGAAATCACTTTTATCTATCTTACATATCTAGCATGACATGAAAACTTGATATACATCTAAAGTTTATTTATATAGATTATATGACTTAACTTATATGACAATCCCTGAGGATTTAGTTCACTTAAATCAAGTACAATTCTTGGTCCAAAAATACCACATCTTAAGTGCAATTTGTGCACATACGTATCTTGCTATAATATAAGCTTGATAATGTGATAGCGAGAAGTTTTACCTCTATAGAGGTATGGAAAAGGTCATTTCACGAAATTATGTGAAGACATTACATATCTATCAAGAATGATGATTTCAATGCACATATTCATTCAAGTTAATATGGCTGATTTATTTATCAATTTTTTACCAACGACCTTTTAAAGAAGGTGCACAAGATTGGAATGTGAAGGCTCAAAGATATGAATTGATTATCGGGGGAGTTAATAAAGGTTGTATTCTTTTTCCCTTATAAGGTTTTGTCTCACTAGGTTTTCCTTGCAAGGTTTTTAACGAGACAACTAGAAGGCATATTATTAAACATGTGTACTCTTTTTGCTTCACTAGAATTTGTTCCCAATTGATTTTATCTTAGTTCAGGTTTTAATTAGGCGCATTATCTGTTGAACAGACATTCCAGGGGGAGTGTTATAAATAGTATTTTATTTATGGTGAATATCTATCTTTTCGAGAGATTTTAGAGTGTTACTTTAATGGTTAAGTTACTTTTCCTCTATAAATAAAGGGGTCTATTGTAATTCATCTTAAATAAATAAAATTCTTTCTTTCTACGTTTCTCTGCAATACCCTTTTGACTTTTGAGTAAATATTTTTCTAATGATTTTCACAATTTTGACATGTTTTAGAATTGTGTTCATATCAGCTATAAATTGTTTTAGTATTTAATATATATTGTTATACGCTTAATTTCTATAATAATTATTAATTAATTATGATGAATATGCATGGAATTCCAAAAAATAAAGAAGAGTCTTAGGGGCAGCAAATAAAAATAAACAAATGCCAGTCATTCCTACAGCGGCGGATTTACCTTATGCCAAGTGGTGTCACGTGACACCGCTTCGTCAAAAATCTTTACTAATTATTTATATATAATTCAAATGAAAAAATAGGAAAAACGATAATATCAAATAAGTGACACCACTTGTCATAAAGAGATGTCTAGCTTATCTGGTCAAAACTTGAAGATTTCTTAGCAGGGACTTGAGTTCGTACTTTTGTACTACTTTACTAGCACAACACATTTTATAAATTGAAGGATGCTTGTACTTTTATTTGTTCACGTCTACAAAAGTGACACCGCTTAAAAATTTTCTGCATACGCCACTGCATTCCCATGTCAGCTTTTACTTTGTTAGAGGAGAACTTCGCTTACTATACCATTATCGGTGGCACTGTGATTGTGAATCTCATTTGTATTTCAATTTTCTGGACAAAGTTAAAGTAGTTATTTAGGGAATAATTTTTTATTATTCTTTATTTGATAAGTTAAAGTAAAAATCTTACTATCCGGTTAGCATATTTAACTTTGATTTTGATTAAAATAACTAATGTTTTCCTTACACTAATGAAGCCAACATAGTTCAATAAAAGTTCCAAGTTCCCAACTAACTTTTACTGCTTTCGAGTCTCAACAACTTTGTCTCGTCAAAAACATTTTCCAACGCTATTACGGGCATGTGAACTCGTGATTCTTTTATTAAACTAGGTATTTTGTGTATGTATTTTTTAGAATTAATTTAACATTATTTGATGGCATTTATTTTCCATAAAAATTGAATGATGCACTTGTAAATACTGAGTTATTTACCCAAAAAAATAAAGATTAATTCTCATTTAATATTTTTTCCTCTTTTCTTTAGTAGTGCACTCATATGCTAGAAATCCTATATCGTCTCGTAAACCACAATTTTTCTTTCCATAATAATTTTCGAAGTTTATAACATGATAGTATTTGTTACTCATACGCATGATTGCTCTTATGAAGGTAATATTTTCTGCTTATATTTGTTACTCATACGTTAAATATAATGTTGTTTTCTTCAGTTCCAACTTTTTGGCTCCTCCGTCTAATTTCAAGTTTAAGAGTTGATTTTTTAGGTTGGGATTTTAAGTAGATCTTCTTTACGAGGGAAAAGGTAAACTTTGTTCAGTTGTCATTTTTCATGATCATTGTTCAAATGTTGATATACTAGTATATCTACTATTTAGAGTTATTATAGTAAAGATTACATCTTTCATTATATCAATGCAATGTACATTTGGGATTAAATATTAATTAGAAATTTGACGATTTAGAATGTAAAATTGTATCATCTAATAAAAACTTTAATTTTGCAGATTTTCTTGCTGTTTGTGTTATCATACTTTCAACGTCCACTGCAATGTGAGAATCTGATAATATTTATTTATGGGTCAGTTGGAAAAATTCACATCCAGTGTTTGCATCAAACCAAGTTAATTTAAGCTCTAAAATATAATGAAGGTGAGAAATATATTAATCAATCATAGCGAGAAAACAGATAATAGCTACGCGAGACGCTTATTGAAGCCTAAAGATTTACAGCTTGTTTGGATGATTGTTCCTCGTTGTATCGTATTGTATTGTTATTCCAAAATAATGTTTGTTTTGATTGTTTCATTAAAATTGGTTGTATTGTATTGTTAAATCCATTGTTCCGGAACCATGAAAAGTCTTCTTTTTTTAAACAATCGACTTGGTGTGGTGGGATCGTTTCCTATTTTTCTTTCCAATGATGCCCCAACTTATTAATCCACAATTTTATTTTACCCTTTACCTTTTTTTCTATTTTAACTCCAAATCTCCAACTTCTAACCTACTTTATTTTTTTCCATTACTTCTGCCACCAACGTTAAAGGTGTTTTGCCGCCTTCTATTTTACTTTTTCTCCTAATTTGCTTTTAACTCAATTCTAATTAGTTGTGCTCCTTTGTTTTCTCTTCTTCTGTTCTGCTTTCTTAAGGTGTTTTGCCTTCTTCTGTTTTATTTTTGAAAAATTATTTTATGCATAATTTTTGATAAATTCAATATTTAAATAATTGAGGGTATTTTAGTAAACTTATCAGTTATAGTACAGTACGATACAGTCAAACCAAACAGCAAAATATTATTTAACAATGACAAACAATACAATCTATTCAAACATTGTATTCATAAAACGATACGGTACAATACGATACAGTACCATACAATACATTATAAAACGATAGGGAACTATGATCCAAACATACTGTTAGACTTGTAAAAAGTGGATCTATACGGTAATACATGTAAGAAACTATTTACTCCTTCTGGAAGTACAGTCGCGAATTTAATTGTTTGATGTAATTATCAGTAAATTTATTCCCGGCGGCCGGCGCTATTGTAATTACACAAAGTAGACTTCTCTAAGGAATTCAGCAAAGTGCCAGAGAACAAGAAAAAGAAATAGGAGATAGTATTAAGAAGTAACTGCATGAATATATATGAAATTGATAGTATTATGGATTTATAACCACGCATTCATAAATGGTACATAGTCTTAGTATGAAGATATAAGGGCTGAAGCAGTATCAACACTAGTGCTGATTGATTTTCTTAACAAGTCAAATGAATTGAGGGAACGTGGAGACAGTACAACATCCATGCTCTCGCTAACTTTTTCAAGCATCGCTTTAACAGGTGATACCTGCATAAATAGAAATAACAAATTTAAATAATTGTTTTAGCATGCTCTTTTCTGAGCCGAGGATCCATTGCAAACAAACACTCCACCTTCACTGGATAGAGGTAAGATCTGCATACACAGCACCCTCCCCGGAATCTACTGGGTTTTTTATTGTTGTTTTTTTAGCATGCTCTTCAGACACTAAAAGAGGTGAAAGTCCTAAATTGTAACTTAGATATCGTTAAATTACAACATTTCTGTCGGTATGGAACTGTTGACGAGGCAAAGAAAGAAAGAAAGAAGTTCAGTTTAGCTGCTAATTGTGAAACAGCTTACGCCAAACCAACAAATCTTGCTAACAGATCCAGGAAATAGTATATTCTGTGAAAGATCACGAACATTTTTAGGATATAAAAGAATTAAATGAAAAGATGTTGTACCTTATTAGGCTCTTTGAAGGAATTTTCATCCATCACATTGGTGGATGTTAATGTAGTTTTTATTGCTCCAGATGACTCTAAAGTGTTCTGATCCAATCCACTGATAGAGATTTTAAGAGTAACGGCGGTGGTCCCAAAGTTCACGACCTGTGGAAAATATCTCAACATATGAGTAATGAATCTATAAAAGGTGGAGAACAGTACTGTGTAAATGCAAAATAGTCAGGACGATGGCGCATCATAGGATTATGGAAATACAATCTGATTTCCCTTTTGAAGAACCTGAACTATCATTTACTCACCATAAAACGATGCTAAATAGCTGTGAGGATGAACGTAGACCATTCAAAAGTCTTGAAGTGCTAACGATAACCAACAAAGAAGAAGCTAACGTACATAAAAAAAACTAGCCGACCTTAACCCTCCAAAAGTGATGAACAAAATTAAGAAAATATCCACACCTTTATTCTCAAATACTCGTTGTTATCATCTGAATTTCGCCAAGTGATGGCAGATGCTATAAGTGAATTTGAAGGATTAGCTTGAAGTGATGAACTCAGAAGAGTTGCGCCATTTGACTCTTTGAAGAAATGCTGCATCCAATAACTTGGTGTTCCATACATTTGTGAAGAGGTGAAGACAATTGCATCTGGGTTCCACCTACATGAAAGAACAATTTTGTTCGATAGAATAGATTAAGAGAAAATCTTTAAGGAAACAGAAAAAAGAAAAGAGAAAAAGAGGAGAAGCAATCAGATATACCTCCTATCGTTGTCATTAACAAATAGGGGTGCATAACTTGCCATTTCAATTGCTTCGCTGCACAGAGGAACATTTCAAGTAACATCAAACAAAGAGAATATAGAAAAGGAAAAAAGATGGCATATCGATTAGTTTAAGGTGATCAGCATAGTTGATGCCTGGATCTCTAAGATCAAAGTCATCTGGCATACAGTTAATACGGGTACCACATAGTACACTATATGATGGATCGGCATAGATTATAACATTTTCAAGTAAAAGCTAGAGGAAAGATCAGTTATTTGCATATAAAAAAGAGAAGGGTGTTAATCAACTTAGACTTCATTAAGTAAAATCACATATCACCCTTTATCGTTGTAGGACTAAATGATCTCATTAATTGGTTGATCTAAGATCTACACATATAGCGTTAGCTATTGGGGGTGGAATCCATCCCTGCAAAATATTTCTGAATGTGATTGGCCCCTCATAAGTTACTAAAAGAAAAGAAAAGAGAAGAGACTCTACATACATATGGGAAGCGTTTCAAAATTTTAAAAAGAAAATTAGACAAATATTACACAGGTACCTGTTCTTTTCTACCCCAATGAGGAAACCAGCTTCAGCCAATGCTGCCAAAAGACTACCTTTTCCAGCATCATTTCCAGTCACAGCATACTCACTTATAAAAGCCTGTAGAAATATGTGTTTTACATAAGCATCACTTAGTAATTTAATTCATTAGTCATCAAAAAGGAAGCTTTACCGACCTTTGGTCCACTGCGTCGTGTACTATCAAAATGGCGAGCATTAGAAAATACAGAACTTGCGCTGCTATAAATCTAACAATAGAAAAATCACAAAGTTAAAGCTCGTTCAAAGACAAAGAAAGTAAAGTTAAAGGTTCAGATACATTGAAAGAGTCAGAAAAGTGTCAAGATCTTACATGAAAATCATATAAATCGGCTGGGTGATCCAGTGGACTGGAAGAACCGTCACAGTTTGAGATTACCCTAATATCTGGGTATGCATCTTTGATGGCTGAATAGAACTTGAGGTAATTTCCTGTATCACAAGGAACAGAAATCACACACAAGAATCTTTTTCTCTTAGATAGGTGCGCTGCGTTGACCTATGCAGAAAATTGTAAAAAATATTTGCTAGAAAGTTATGCAAAATATGAATCCTTCATGCGCTATTAATAAGTTCCCTGTGAAACAACAGACAAATATGATCTTCCAAATACGATAAGTATGCCTACCACGATATTTTGACTTTCCACAATCCTCGTTTCCAATCGCCACATATTTCAAATCAAAGGGCTCCGGATGTCCCATTTTGGCTCGCACAGAACCCCATGTTGAGGTAGGATCACCTCTTGCAAACTCAAGACCATCTAAGATTTCCTGCATAGACACAAAATATATTCGTATAAATTTAATGTAGCACGGACTGAATGAAGACAAATTGTTGCTACAGAGCGGGAAGCAAGAGTGTGTTTCAACAGCTAATTTTACTTTCTTAACCAATTTAGGCAAACAATAAAAATGATATCTACTCTGTAAGTTGATTTCAAAATATTAGTTACTTAGGTGACTTGAATATGTTACACAATAAACCTATTGATGCACAAGCCAAGAAAAGTTTCAAACAGCATGTATTATAGCCATTAAAATGTAGCTTTTAGTGATGTGAGGCTAGTGAGACGATGGGGGATAAGCTTCATCGTCGAGAGGGAAACAGCCCGGATCACCAGCTAAGGCCCCTAAATGATCGCTCAGTGATAAAGGAGGTAGGGGTGCAGAGACAGCCAGGAGGTTTGCCTAGAAGCAGCCACCCTTGAAAGAGTGCGTAATAGCTCACTGATCGAGCGCTCTTGCGCCGAAGATGAACGGGGCTAAGCGATCTGCCGAAGCTGTGGGATGTAAAAATACATCGGTAGGGGAGCGTTTTTAATGGCTAGGAATTCACAGCTGACAAACAAGAGAAAGGTTTACAACACTAGATAAAATTTACCTAATATTTATTCTATTAAATCTCAGACCATATTTTGATGAGCTAAACATTCAAGAAACCTACTTGCACAAAAGGTAAAATAGCGGAAGTGTCAACTTCATCATGGTGGCTGACTCCTGAAAAATTTAGAAGCATAAACGGAATAAGAATTAAATTTAAGTAAACGAACGAAACAGGGTAATAGACAAAGAATACAAATGTGTGCGGGAGTGCGGGGACTACCATTGTTGAAAACCCACACCGGCCGTGCACCTAAGTCCTCGGCAAGCTGCAGAAAAGGACTGGAGTTATTCACATTCAGAAGCATACAAATGTTTGCATCAAGTGTGTGCATGTGCCCTCTTTTTTTTTTTTTTTTAGTGCATGTGTGTGTGTGTGGTTAGCATGCATGGCCAGCCAGGTGCTTCAAATCCATTTGCATCAAAGTTGGGAGAACAGGGAATTACCTGCAGGAACTCAAAATGGCCAAGCCCATCATCAGTCCAGTAATTCCAAACATCACCAAAGTGCCCAGGCCTCTCTTCCCACTGTCCAATGGTTTCTTTCCACCTAAATGCATTTCTTAAATAGTCACCTTCAACAAAACATCCACCTACAGGCAGATAAGATGAAAGATTTGATCAACATTGGATAATCGTGATCATTTTAAGAAGCTCATATAGAAGATATGCTAACTGATGGGGGGCTTCACAAAGGCAAAATGAAAAAGGAACCTGCAAAGAACACACTGCACATTCTTGGAAAAGTAAGTCCTCTAATTGTTCTGTTATGGAATTTTTCAGGTGATTTCGTGTAGTATATCAGAAGAATTGTAGATGGAATTCAAAAACCAGAAATTGTAAATATTTACATGAGACATGCAGTTGAATCATCCAATATTTATAAGCCTCTGCTCAACTAATTTCTAGGTAGAATATTCCTCAACTCCTCCGAATTCTTTCATCAAGTGTCAAGGGAGGATATTCACCTATACGAAATGACTAAATCTCTTGCCTTATTACACTACCGCTTTACTCATCTATCAATTCACCTAAATTCAATCCTAACAAGAAAATTTTTCCTTTAATAGAAGTACACCAACCGGTCTCTGTTTGAGCGGAGTCTAAAAAAAGGAAAAAAAATGATATTACTGAAACTCCTGGGAGAAAAAAATTATACGAATACATAAGACAGTCGTACATGAACTTCTTTTTTATCTTTAAGAAGTAGCTGGCCTCCTGTGGCTTTCGAAGTTCTTCCTTGCATAACATTTTTTTTGTTACTATACTTTCTGTTTCGAATTTACTCATGAATAATTCCTCTCAACTGATATTTTACTTCCTCGTTCAGAAGGGCTCGTGTGAAAAAAGTTATAAATAAGTAGCAGGTACAAAATACTAATAACTGTAATTCCCAGTCCATCAGTTGGTACAGTTACATGATCCTCAAGGAAGAAGCTGAAATGTATTGGAGAATACCTGGAAATCTAATGAATGCTGGTTTCAAATCTTTAAGCATTCCAAAAAGATCTTTCCTGAATCCATGGCCCTGTGCCAAGAAAATTGCCACAAACCACCTTTATCATACAAATACAACTAATGTCCTACAAATATGAAAAATAAAAAAGACAATATCATACTCATCGAAAGAAGGATTGTTGAATATTTACAGCCAAAAAATGAGCAAAAACCAGTTGCAATAATTTGTGATTTATCTTCATTGACAAATTTTACACATTATTAGTTAACATTGCCTACATGGTCAACCAGTTTTAATTTTTCCCAAATGTAAAACCTAATAATATCCTCTGAAGTATTGAGAAAGGATTCATTTATAGGCGACCCTAATTTATTTGGATAAAGGTTCGTTTACTGATTTATATAAACAATCCACTTTAAGAGTTTTTTGGTTCAGAAATATGTCATTAACTCAGCCAGCTGCATTAAAGCCAGTCTACTTGATTAAATTTGAGCCTTCTCTGAATGGCTACAAGAAAGTTCCAAGTTACATACCTTATATGTGTCCGTAGGCATCAATGATACTTGATCAAACCATATAACACCTTTTGTTGTTGATCTCAATTCGAGTCTCGAACTGGGATTTGTTCCTTTTGCTTCTAACAGGATTTCCACTTTTGTCCAACTTGAAACATCGGCAGCTCTGCAAGAACATGTTGAATGAATTATGTGCAAGAACCACACTTTGTAAAAACATGGAAAACAAAGCTAACTAGACATATACTTACACTATGTTGGAAGTAGCTAACTTTTGAAATCCATTTGAACCAGTTAAAGCGACAGAAACATTGATTGATTCTTGTGAACGAACATAAAGCACTAGTTTGTAACTCTTTCCCTGCTCAACATTCTGCAGGAAAGAATAAAATGAGGACAGCAAATACAGAACATGCACCAAAAAATACTTGAAGAAAGCACCACCTTGATCAGCATCTTAGTTTATAATAAAATTCTGATTGAAGTCTAAGCGAAGACTTGATGATACGAATGATGGAAATCCATGTCACTACCCAAGCCCATAGTACGTATTGTCCCCTTTGACCCAACAAGCCTCACGGATTTGTCCATTATTGGATTACGCCGTATCGAGCCCAAAAGCGTGCGTACCATGTAAAAATTTATTCTATCTAATATATAACTTCACTTATATAGCACATGTTCACATGGTACGCACGCTTTTGGTCTCCATGTGGCTTAGTGCAGCAAAGAACAAATATGTAAGGATTGATGGAACAAGCGGATAATACGTCCCATGGGCTTGGGCTGTGAAAAATATGGTATCGGCGCTGAATTCTCTCGGAACAATGGTGGGGAAAAACTCAATGAAGACACTGGATCCCTACGGGAGTGTATGTGACGTCCATGACGGAGGACAGGTCAAAAAGAAGGATTGGCAGGCTTTTGAAGAAAGAGAACATATGATACCTTAGGCAAATCCCACATCAAAAAGGAAAAGGAAAATGAAGTGTTATATAAGATAGACTACAAATTCACATGGTAGGCGCTTTTTTGGCTCGATGTGGCATCGTACAATAACGGACAAATCCGTGAGGTTTCTTGGACTAAAGCGGACAATATGTGACATGAGCTCAGGTTGTGACTATCTAATATGCTTATACTATTGAGGAACATTGGACATTGTCCCAGTGAATCCTTGAGAGAGGAAGAAAGGAGAGCATGAAGAACATTTCAGTCAAGCATGATAAACATACCATGCCCCAAAAACCAGGGTTGTAGATACCAACTCCTCCATCCGGACAGATATTGGTGCCTCTATGGTCACAAAGCACCTGCATTCGAAGTGCAACTTTATTCCGATCAAAGCATGATGAACGATCTGTTGAGACAATTACTGAGGACTCATCCCCGATGATGGACCAAGGATCAATATTCGAAGGTACATTTGGGCCTCCAGCTTCAAAACCTGAAAGTGGTTTCAAGAAATCTAACAGTTTAATAAAGTAAATGTCAAGAATATATAGGAGGTAAAACTCTTATTGCATGAATATGACTTGCAATTCACATTTAGTGCCTTGTTAGTATTTTCACTGAAGTCTTCCCTTCAGTCAAAAAACAACCTCTTGGACTATAGTAGCGTACTGAGTATAAAACACTTCAAGCTAACAGCCACCCAATAAGAAACATTTCGAAAGGGAAAAGTAATAATGACAATCCAAAAAAAAGCACAGAATCATGTAACATGTTTGCCTCTAATTTTCTGCTTGAGCAACATAAACATAAATACTTCATCCTTTCCGTATGATTCGTGTTTGTCCTTTCTTTTCCTTCTTTTTAAGGTAAAAAAAAAGCCAATTAGTACTTAATCACTACGAAGCGAAGCATGTATTATTTTTCTTTTTAGAGAATTTTCCTTTTCTAAGGCAACCATAAAGTCAAGCTGACCTCTGTTGCTGACAAGCTCAGCCCACAATCCACCAGATCCAGCATGATTGATCTCCTGAAATACAACGTTCCATGTGTTATAAACTAAAATCAATTGACATTATCTAATTTCAAGGAAAATTCAATCCAATTTATTCAGGAAAACTTTTCCCCTTATGCCCACATAAAGAAGGCATGTATTGTTCTCTTCCACGTATTTGGAAAATGTTGAAACAGGAAATCAATTGACATTCCTACTTTCTTCTTTTGTTCAAAAACTCTTCAAATGGGATTTTTTTTTCAAGAATTGAGAATGGGGATTTTGGCTTGCCGGAATGAACTAATTAAAACGTATTCTAGATGTATTTTCAAGAAGCACGATGTTATGATTCTGAGTATCATATACATTAGAAATAGTTATCCAGTAGAGGAAAAGATTGCATGAAAAAGAAAATGGCAAACAAACACCTAATGCAAGAAATGAGTTACATATTATAAGTTAGAAGGTATACACTTCTCATTTTGCAATACAAATTGAGAACCCAAACGACTAAACTCACCTCAAAGAATATACCAAAAAGAGTATCAGGTATTTTCCTTGCTGATGATTCAGATGCATTCACAAACAATACCGCTGTCTGGTTTGCTTCAACCCCAGTAGCCGAACATTGACACAGGGCAGACAGACCACACAAAATTAAAAGAAGTACGTGATAAAGGGAATGCCTTGACTCCATCTTCTTCTCAGTCTATTCGCCGTTGCTGCTGCAGGCCTGTAGCCTATTTAAGCTCTGAGAAAGGTACAAATTCAGTTAGATTTTGATCATTAATGGAAGTATAAAGTTATCAAGTTGCTACCTTTTACAACAACCTAATGTCAGCATAAGACAGAACCGAAAAGATTATTGTCTGAATTAATAACAATAAGAGTCAGGTTTGTCGGATCTTTCTGCTTATACTAGCACGATAGTAACAGCTATCAAGGAATACAATTCAATACATAAAATATAAGCCATAAAAAGGAGAAAGTTGTAGTGCAAATATTATGTTTACTGGCTCATACATTAGTTCCCAAAGTATCCAAGTTATAAGCTTTGACAGATTAAAATGATAGAAGAACCAAAGAATGAAAAATTGACCATATCTGTAATACAAATGAAACTCATTAAGCTGAATTTATAAGGAGATGCTAGATATAATGGCTCAAAACCCAAACTTATTGTGCTACACTAAATTATTGAGCATAGAATTGGAAGCTATTGCCTTTATGCAAGGGAAAAAGTCACCACCATGTCATCAGGAGGTCACAATCAGAGGCGGAACTATGCTATACAAAGAGGGGTCACCGGCACCCATAAAATTCGGCAAAAGTTTCATGTATATACAACAACAACAACCCAGTAAAAAGTTTCATGTATATGTCTTTAGAAATTAGTGATATATTAGTAATGGACACCTTATATACAAAGCAGATTTTGCTTGAATCCAAAGGTGCATCCGCGACTTGGGTCCGCCAAATTAGTGATATATTAGTAATGGACACCTTATATACAAAGCAGATTTTGCTTGAATCCAAAGGTGCATTCGCGACTTGGGTCCGCCTCTAATTACAAGTTGAAGTCATGAAATATTGTCTCTTCCAGGAATGCAATATAAGGTTGCGTTTCTTATTTTTATATACTAAAATTTGATAATTACAAATTCTATTTTTTTATTGTTTTTTATTTTTAAACAAAGGTTTGGATTGAGGGTCTTCCGTAAACAACCTCTTCTGCCTTATTAAAGTCACTACCCTCCCAGACCAATTACAGTAGGTTTGTTGTTGTAAACAAATGTTTGGATTATAAAATATATATATACACACACACACACACCCAGATATTAATAATAATCATCCAACAACAATGCATATACTATGGTAATTATTATTAACTGTACTACTATCCCTATATTATACAATCCGTCGGTGTATAATTTGTTGACCAAGAGAAAAACCCAACTTTTAATTTGCAGTCAAACGAAACAAGGGAACACAATTAATTTCCTTCACTCTCCACCATTTCCCTTAACTGAACATGGATTGCCGAAGTTAATCCAGAAAAGAATAGATTACAGTGATCAAAGAGGAAAACAGAATTGGAAATATTTAATTTCTAATAGCACGATCAAATATGAGGAATTCAGATGTATATATGAAGATCACTCTATTTTATTCACCTGGAAATGAGCTGGCCCAGCAAATAAACTTGTGGGTTTTGCTGCTCTGACGTAGTATAAGATTTTTATACAGAGAAAGGATGAGTCGAGGTTAGTTAATAGTTATAGAGTGAGCTCACTGCTGCAAGTCTTGTTATAAATAATGACTCTGATATTTTTGTATATACATGCAATTATATATATATATATATATGTATAGTTGAAGATGGTGGAATAGAGGAAGAAAGAGAGTTTGTTTATTGCTTGAAGCAAAGCAAGAGATAATTTGTCTCTCTTTGCTTTCACGTATGCAGTTTGTTTTGTTTCCTTCGAGTACTGGGCAGAGTATCTTGTGACCAATTCTTGAATATCGTTTTCTTATCCTCTTTTAGTGCATGGCCCCACACTGCAAATTGATGTTTACTGGATAATTATCTTTTTTGTTTTTTCGTTCTCTTTGGTCCGACTAAACATTGGAAAGTCCTACTTTTAAAATTAAAATAAAATATTTTCTATTAAAAAAATAATTTTCTTGTCACTTCAATTTTCATATCTCTGGATGAAGAGATACTTCCACAATGGAATAAAAGAGGTTATCAATTTTACTATTTAAAAAAAAATATTTAACCATTCAATATTCACAGTAACAATAACAACAACAATCCAGTAAAATCTCACTAATGCAGTTTGAAGAGTATAGGATATACGCAGACCTTACCAGGGGTAGCGAGGTTGTTTCCGAAAGACCCTCGGCTCAAGAGAACAAAAAGACAAAAGGAGACAATATTAGTATCACCACAGAAATCAAAAGAAAAATAGGAACAACATGAAATCCCGAAGAAAGATGCAAATCAAAAGTGATAGCTAGTAAATAGGTCTTGCACTAAAAAATAATAAAGTATAACACTGCCACTAGCTATTTTAGACAAAAACCATACCAGACTAGTCTCACAAAGGTATTAAGTAATGCAGAGTCAACTACCTCCTAACCAACAACCCTAATACTCGACATTCACAACTTCCTATCAAGTGTCATGTTCTTGAAAATCTGAAACCTCATCGTATCCTGCCTGATCACTCTCCCCTGTGGCGGATCCAGAATTTATAGGTCGTGGGTGCTTCACTGATTTTAATTTAAATTCTAGATGGCCAAATGTGGTTATAGTGGGTGCTCATGCTCAATTAGTGAAGTTTTTAGGTATTATTTATAAATATATTATATGATTTGGCCAAGCCAATGGGTGCTTCAGCGCCCATATGTCCAAAGGTGTATCCGTCGCTGTCTCTCCCCAATACTTCTTAGGCCGCTCACAATAAAAATCCCACTTATTTGATTGATCTAACTTTTCGCCAGATAAATTTATGAAAAAAAGAAATGCTTCCTACCAAGAAATTTTATATTATTTCTAGACTTAGAACTCAAAACTTATATTAATAATTTAGAGATAATTTAAATGCCCCACCATACTCTTTGTCGTGACAGATTATCTATTTGTTGACACTACAAGTCTACAACAAGAACACTTGTACGTTATTTGGAAGTTGAAACCACTCTATTTATCTTTTTTTTATTTGTGTCATACAAGTAGTTTTCAGAAAGTAATTTAATTTTAAAGGTGCTGATATTAGTATGACCTCTCTTTGTCCTTTTCTTTTTTATTTTTTATTTTTTATAATAAATATAAAAATTAGGATAGAAATAGTATATGACAACATTATAAACAAGCAAACAATAAACAGCATTGAAATACAAGATCTGATTCATACTGAAATGACCTCCACCAAATAAAAACATGTTGAAATTTTATCCATTTTTCTTATTTTTAAAAATTATCCATTTAGGATAAGTCATTGGAACATCCCAAGTATTTTTATACATTCTATGAACACCAAACGATATGGGATAATACTGGGTATATTGTTGTTATTGTTGTAGGAACACCAATAGGAGATAAATAAATAAAATGGGAAAACAAATAGTATGATCTCTATAAGAAATCCATGTTTATGAATATCCCATTTATTTTCTTTCTTAGAAGAGAAAATTTCAACTTTTTTTTTTTTTGGTCAACAAAATTTCAACTTATTATAGCCACCTTATCTGTTAATACTGTGCCAGTGAATAGAAAAATCATATTTATGTCAATTCATTATTAAAAAGAAAAGTCGGAATGCTTCATAATAATTTTTCAAAATGATTTTGCAAATTAATCTGTATTTAATATCCTAATATATCACTTAATTGATGCTAAAGTTTTTCTAGAATATTTTCAGAGCAAAGTGTGCAGTATAATTGCTTAGGGCCCCATACATCTTATAAGATAGAAAAAATAAGTAGGCTTATCTTTAATTAATTATGTATTATTGGATAAGAGATTATGTGTATTTACGTTTACCCTAAGACCAAATAAGGGTGCTTATCCTCAAAGGCTTCTTATCTCTTATTTTGCTTCACGTCCACCGTCTACTTCTGTGATGGATAGATAAGATCCCTCCATTCTTTATTAAAGGTTTCGAGCTGAAGCTTGAAAAGTATAAAAAGGAAAATTTAGGTGATAAACGTTTTGCCATTAAATAAATTTTATATAATGTGAATCTGAACTAGTTGGAGTCCCAATATGAATATCAAATATTATATGAAAAAAAAGTTGCTATCTTGGTTTATTTGAAAAGAATAAGTTAGTGGTTGGCTACAGATCTCAAATTTATTTTGAAAAATTTGATTTTGGTGAAGTTTCATTTGAAGATGAAAATGTGTTTGGACATACGTTTTCAAAACATATTTTCCAACTTTATTTTGAAAAAATATGTATATAATTCCCAAGTTTTGGAAATTTGGCCCAAAATCAGCTCAATAGTTGATTTTGAAATTTGAAATTTTTGATTTGGGATTTGGCCAAAATATGAGCAAAATTTATGGCCAAACATGGGTTTTGAAAATAAATCTCAAATTTATTTTGACAAAACTTATGGCCAAACGGAGCCTAAATGGAACTTTCATACGATGTAATATATGATTTACTATTTATATTTATTTGAGCCGCACAAAGCAAAACTTGGCTTTCGCCCCCTCCCCGCCGCTTCTTTTGGAAGATCAGTAATTATTTACTACTTCGTTAAACATTTTAAGTTAACATATAAAACATGTAAATATTATACTGAGAAAAATTTAATAATTCAGTGTAACTTGGGCAGGCGAAAATTATAACTTTCTGACCCAAAAAATATTTAACCACTCATATTATCCACTGAAAAATGGGATAATGATTTTTTTTAAAATGGATCAAATATGGATAAGAACCATATTATTCATTTAGAAAATGAATAATCAATAGATATAACTTCTACATTTATAAAGCCTCAAATTGAAGGTTCCTCAAATTAGAAAAATTAAGTATTCTCCCAAAAATAATCTTACGCAAAAAGTCATGGATAATATGGTTACCCATATTATCTGCCGGTTAACTCATTTTTATTCATATTAAATATAGGTCGGTCGAATAATACATCCATTTTTCATTACGCATTTTTTATCTGAACCACGACCCCACCCGCCCGATTACCACTCCCTAACTTGGAGCAGCAATATCTTTAAGTTAGATTCATGAATTTTTGGAAAAAGGATAGTTTTAGTTCAATTTTTACGATCTTGTTTGAAAGATAACAAGGAGACAAAATGTTGTTGGATGGCAAAACTAACTAAAAATTTTTGGACTTATGCAAGGATATTTTCTCGGTTTCCCATCCTATGTTTTGAATGTGACTCGACTAAATTTAGATTCGCACTAGAAAACTTTATATTAGGGGATAAAGTACTTTAAAAAAAAGATAACTTCATACGCAAGACTCAAATTCATGAACTTTGTTTAATGAAAGAGTACTTACCAATACAACACCATATAGCCTAATTTGTTTAGTAAAGAATTATTGATGTTTAATTCCAAGAAATCAAAATTTGAAATTGAATGGTTAACTCGGAAGTGCAATATAGTTCTTACTGAATGATTGGTATTTAATTTCGAGAATTTAATTTTTATGTCGTATGCTTAATTTAGAAGTGTTGTGGTTCTTAACTACTTAGGGGTCATTTGGTTGAGAAACAATTTATCCCGTAATTAGTTATTTTGAAATTGTTGTCCCACCATCCTATTGGATAAAAGTAACACTACAATATCGAAATAATTAATTTTCGGATTAGTTAAACTGCACTTTTACCTTAACCAAATGTGGAATAAACTTATCTCAAATTTAATTTTCAAATCAATTATTCCTTATCTCCTGTACCAAACTGTTTGACCAAAAAATATAACTCTTGGTTCAAATAATTAAATTTATGTGATAATGAGTTAAACCTAATTAACAATAATATTTCTAGCTACGACAGCGTGTTTAGCGTCGAATAGATCTGGTAGAGATGTAATAACAGTGTTGTATCCGGTGAATCTGGGAGCCCGAATTCTCGATCGAAAAATTACTTCGCGGTCACAACCCTCGGAATTCGGAGCCAAGGCCAGAGCCCGTCCTCGAGGTTCGCCTAAGAATTGATTTTGTTCCGACTATTGCAGCGAATCACGGCAAGCAAGGGGGAGGCTCCCAAGGCACGCGATTCAACCTGACAAGGTCGGCGTACCTAAGGTCTATTCTGAGGTGTTAAATCTAGCCAAGCTATCTCTGTACTATCGCTATTTAATGCGTTTTATATTGTAAGAAGCTCCCTGCCTATATAAAGAGGATCCCTGCCTCTCTGTAAAGAGGACTGATGTTGCTCCACTTCTCTACAAATGCAATAATATCTCTCTCTCTCTCTCTTTCTTCTAAATTGTCTGTCTTCATTGACCTCGAGGTCGCCTTAGCACTTTATCGCTTTCTCATTTGTTCTTCATTACTTTGATCAAAATTGATGATATAGAGCGTTGCTTAGCTATATTTTTACTTGTTATCCCCATCTCGACTGCCTTCGATAGCTCGAGATAGGCTCAAATCTCGACCTCGAGGTACCCACTGGCCGATCTTACGCCTGGGCAACAGTCCCTTACTGGTTCGATTATCTCTTTGCTTAACTTGATTTTTATCATTTTACCTCACGCTTTAGCACTAACTGCCTTAACAAACTAGCTCGGGAATAGATCACGTATTTTTATAATCCTATTTACAAATTTAATTGTTGTTACCATTTTTACGGTAAACAGTTTGGTGCCTATCGTGGGGTTAAAAATAATAGTGATTATTCTCTTGTTAGTTTCGTCACTCAAACGCACGATATATTTCACACTTCTTCTTGCCCGAGATCTCCGTTTTCAGGACTGGATACCCTGCTCGATTGGTGAAATGGGAAACAGAGATCTCAAAAGCGACAGGGGAGTGGACCCGATCAACCCGGAGTCCAACGCACCCCCGGGTTCAATCCGAGCAAAAAGAGGGATCCCTAACATGGTATCCACATGATTACCGGAGGGGCTAACGATCTCCAAGGTCCTGTGTCCAAGAGAACAAAAACATCCGTTACAGAAGGACCAATCCGAAAGCGCTTACCCGAAGAAACCCTCATATTCACCTAGGAGGACCTCGAGTCCATGGGGGAACCGCATAATGACGCGCTGGTAATCTCATTTCTCTTGAACAACATGAGGATAAAGCGTGTGCTCATGGACCCAGGTAGCTTGTCCAACATAATCAGGTCAGAAGTAATAGAACAACTGGGGTTGCTCAGTCGAATTAACCCCATTCCGCGAATCCTCCACGGTTTCAACATGATCGGGGAAGAAACGAAAGGAGAAATCACCTCCGATCAACACGTCTGGCACAACCCAGAGCACCAAATTTCAGGTCATCAACGGCAACATGAGGTACAACGCCTTGCTTGGTAGACCTTGGATACACAATATGAGGACAGTGCCTTCGACCTTGCACTAGGTGGTGAGATTCCCCTTGAAAAACGGCATTACGACAATACATGGAGAACAACGGGCAGCAAGGGAAATGTTCGCGGTCCAACATGAGGTTCCAACCCCAGTACACTCGGCCTCGATCAAGGAAAAAATCATGCATACCCTCGGAGAAGACGAGGAAGATTTCTTCACACACACACACACCCTCCCGAACCTTCGTCGCACCCGAAGAATCGTATATAACCAAATCGACGGTCGAAGAATTGGAGCAGGCTGTTCTGATCGATAACCTCCCGGATCGCAAGTTATTTCAATACCTTAGTAATAATATCGACTGTTTTGCTTGGTCCCACTTAGACATAACAGGTATCCCACCGAAAATAACCTCCCATCGACTGAGCGTCGACCCCAAATTCAAACCCATGAAGCAGAAGAGGAGACCGCAGTCCGAGGAAACCTTTGACATCCTCAGAAGCTACATCATGAAGCTCAACCCCGAAAAGTATGCCTTCAGAGTAGGATCGGGCAAATTGCTGGGCTTCATGGTCTCAAACAGGGGTATCGAGATCAACCTCGATAAAATAAGGGCCATCGAAGAAATCAAAGCAGCAAACAACGTTAAGGCCATCCAATGGTTGACGGGATGGATCGCGGCCTTGGGAAGGTTCATATCAAGGTCGTCAGACAAGAGCCATCACTTCTTCACCCTACTCAAAAGAAGGAGCAACTTTGAATGGACTCCGGAATGTCAACATGCCCTGGAAGAACTGAAATGGTACCTGTCTAGCCCGTCTTTGCTGCACACACCCAAAGGGGATGAAACGTTGTACTTGTACTTGGCTGTGTCTGAAATAGCGGTAAGCGTCGTTTTAGTCTGTGAAGAGCAAGGTATGCAATTTTCGATGTATTAAATAAGCCGAACCTTGGGGGACGCCGAAACCTGATACCCCCATCTAGAAAAATTAGCGCTCGCACTGATAAGTGCCTCACGCAAGCTGAAGCCTTACTTCAGTGCCACCGTATTTGCGTCTTATCAACTTATCCTCTCGGGGGCATACTTCATGAACCCGAGTTGTCGGGTCAACTGGACAAATGGGCTATTGAACTCGGAGGATACGATATTGAGTATCAACCTCGGACGGCCATCAAATTGGTGGATTTCATGGCCCACTTTTTGCCATCCCTCGTTCCCAAGGTAGAAAGGGAGCTTTTACTTAAATCAGGCATGTCCTCTAGGGTATGGACCCTATTTACGGATGGCGCCACAAACGTCAGAGGATCCGGACTTGGTATATTCCTAAAGTCGCCCATCGGCGGTGTAATCCGACAGTCCATAAAAACCGCAAAGCTGACTAATAACTAGGCTGAGTATGAGGCTATGATTGCAGGTTTGGAATTGGCCAAACCTTAGGAGCCAAAGTCATCGAGGCAAAATGCGACTCACTCCTCGTGGTAAGTCAAGTGAATGGGAGCTACGAAGCCCGAGAAGACAAGATGCAGAGGTATCTGGATAAGATCCAAGTCACATTGCACCACTTTAAGGAATGGACCTTAGATCATGTGCCCCGAGAGCAGAACAACGAGGCCGATGCCCTGGCCAACCTGGGGTCATCCGCTGAGGAAGAAAATCTGCTCCCTGGGGCCGTGGTCCAATTAATTAAATCTGTGGTCGAGGAAGGTCATGCAGAAATCAACTCTACTAGCCTGACGTAGGATTGGAGGAACACATACGTCGTTTATCTGAAGTACGGGAAACTGCCCGCAAATCCAAAAGAATCGAGGGCCTTGCGAACTAAAGTGGCTCAGTTCTCACTCGATAAAAATGGGGCTCTGTACAGGAGAACGTTTGACGAACCCCTAGCAGTTGCCTAGGACCGAGCGACACGAACTATGTGCTCCGGGAGATCCACAAGGGCACCTGCAAAAACCACTCAGGGGCAAACTCCCTAGTCCAAAAAGTGATCAGAGCAGGTTACTACTGGGATAGCATGGAAAACGATGCCAAGGAGTTCGTCTGGGGATGCGAAAAATGTTAGAGATTTGCCCCCATGATTCACCAACCCAGCGAGCAACTACACTCCGTCTTATCGCCGTGTCCATTTATGAAATAGGGAATGGACATCGTCAGCCTTTGCCAATAATACCAGGTAAAGCTCGGTTCATTTTGTTTATGACTAACTATTTTTCGAAATAGGTGGAAGCACAGGCCTTCGAAAAAATAAGAGAGAAGGAAGTTATCAACTTTATATGGGAATACGTCATTTCCCGGTTCGGGATCCCATCCGAAATAACATGTGACAACGGGAGGCAATTTATCGGGAGCAAGGTGACACAGTTCCTTGAGGACAACAAAATCAAAAGAATATTT
Organism: Nicotiana glauca; assembly: GCA_026770625.1. Lineage (NCBI taxonomy): Eukaryota > Viridiplantae > Streptophyta > Magnoliopsida > Solanales > Solanaceae > Nicotiana > Nicotiana glauca. The sequence goes on along the minus strand of MU752155.1, from coordinate 60,372 downwards.
TCAACGCCGTACCATCCGTGTGCAAACGGCTAGGCCGAATCCACGAATAAAACCATCAATCAAAACCTGAAGAAAAAATTGGAAAGCGCAAAAGGGAAATGGCGAGAAACGTTGCCCGAGGTACTGTGGGCATACCGTACGACCCCAAAATCGAGCATGGGGGGAACACTTTTCTCTCTAGTATATGGTGCTGAAGCATTAATACTAGTAGAGGTCGAAGAACCAAGCGCCAGATTTTGGCACGCCGGCAAGGAGTCCAATCACGAGGCCATGGCAATGGCCCTCGAACTGATCGATGAAAGACGAGAAGCCTCACTAGTCCGAATGGCCGCCCAGAAGCAAAAAATCGAAAGGTACTACAATAGGAGGACGAACCTCCGATATTTTGGAGTCGGGGACTTGGTCCTAAGGAAGGATACTCTCAATACCCAAAACCCGAATGAAGGAAAGCTAGGCCAGAATTGGGAAGGGTCGTACCAAATCCTCGGGATAGTTGGAAAAGCTCCTATAAGCTCGTCACCATGGAAGGCGAACAACTCCCGAGCAATTGGAATGTGTCAATGATCAAGCGATATTACTGTTAGGGTATCCAACCGTGGAACCCCACAGGAGCCCTCGAGCAAAACTCCCTTTCTTCCTCTATCGGCTCTCTCTCTCTCTCTCTCTCTCTCTCTCTCTCTTTTTGTTCTAGAATAGTATTCTTGTCGATAGGATTTTTCAACAAGGCGGCAGCCCCACCATCCCGACCTACTGGATTTCCATTACAACCAGCCTAGCTTCAGAAAAAATGACGAACAACACTCTGACAGGAGGCAACGCACCAGGCCAAATGACTCGAAGAGCCATACCCACGCAGGCTAGACCGTAGCAACAGGGTAGTATGTATTCGCTGCCTATATTTACGCTAATCAATAAAGAATATTTTTTGGTGTGTCTTGCTTCGAACAAAGTTATTTTTTGCATATTCGTGACAAAAGCATCTCCATCGAATACGTCCCAAGATACTCGAAGACTTAAAACAATTCAGCATCCACCCTACCTCGAGGTCGAAATTCCGGGCTCATGAAGCCCTCGCAATGCAATTTCGGGTTCGCAAAAAGTAGTCTTCAAGCTTAAGCAGAACTCGCTAACTCAAAAAAAATCATCGTCAATCACCATATATTGGAAAATCCAAAATTGTAAGACCCTAGCGGGCAGCCTCGACACAACCAGACCTATTCTCCACAAACTGTAAGACCTCAATAGGCATGAAAAATCCCGCAGTTTAGGCTATACATAGAATTTGTAAAAATCCCTAAAGGTCATACCCTTGGTATAGACACCTAAAACTGCCTCTCGGGATAAAAAATGGCCCCGGTCAAATGCATGACTCCGGTCAAAACAGATGCTACAGCCCAAAAAATGCGACTCGGAGATGCCCGACTATCGCTAAAAAATCCTCCGAATCTACTTCGAAAAGAATCGGTTAAAAATCAGGCTTCCCTCAACAGGCAAAAAATGAGTCTCGACCACGTCGGCTCGTAAAATCACAAGAGCATCGATCTACTCGACCTATGAGCTATGAACCCTACGAGGTGCTCAAAACATCACCGACTACGACTTGAAATCGAGATTCTTTCAAAATCGATGATGGGTCAGGAAAAAATATTCAAAAAGACCTTAACGAGAGGAAACAAAGCCTACAAAAAGCCTCCGGGCCTCATATAAAAAGGTCTCTACGAACAAGCAGCGTAAGAGCAATTGTTGTTGATACCCAGTTTTTCCCTGTATATTTTTTTATATGCAAAATACTTTCAAAATAGCATATGTATGCATATATAAGTGTTTCCAAATGTTTTAGTATTTTTTCTAATTTTTAAAATATTTTTTAAATCAATTTATTGCCCTATTTTAGCAGTACAAAAACCAATAATTATTTCTCAAATTATCATTTTTTGTGATTAATTTATTTTATTCTCATATTTATACTAAAATATAGTTAATATAATTTTTGCATATTTTTTTACAAATTTATTGAGTATTTTAAAATTAAATTGCACATAATTTCAATTTTAGCCTATTTTAAGATTTAATTACGTTTACAATTACAAAATTGATTCCAATATTTTTAAATCAATATTTATACATTATTAATTAATTTAGTATCTTTTATTTGTTTCCAGAGATGATTTTGCTATATTTATAAAATAAAAAGGGAAAAATGGCTATTTAAATACTAGCCCTAACCATTTCAATTTTAGCCTAAAATAACCCCTCCAATTAAATCTAATTTAAATCCCCCATTACCCGGCCAAATCCTAAATTCACCCGACCCACGACCCACTCAAATAACCCGCCCGAGCCCCTTTTTTAATCCTACCTGTTGATCTAACAGATCAACGTCTCACACTCTCTCGATCCTTTTTTAATTTACCAAACCCCCAACCCTAAATCATCCATCACCCAAACGCCGCCCTGAAACCCTCCACTCTCTCAAACTCTCTTGAACCTTCTCTGAACCTTAGCCGCCTCCTACCATCTCCGCCCTGAAATCCACCGGATCTATGGCTTCTAAAGCTGTAAGAGCCCTATATCCACCTCCTATGGCTCCTACGTGCCAGGTCTCTGATGATTCAAGGCCTGACCTTGAAGGTATATGCCCAGACCTCTGTCGACTCAAGGTTCCACGGTCATCTCCGGCGTTGCTCTGGCGTACCATGGTTGTTTGAGCCTGGTTTCTGACCTCTACGACTCAGATCGGTGATCTTTCAAAGCCTTTCTCATTTCTAGGGTTCTTCTAAAACCCTAACCCTTTGAGGTTCTCTTCGATTTCTTTAGATCCGTTGTGTATCTATAATTTCCCTAAGTTTTCAAACGATTTCCCTAACTTTTCTTTCAAAATTTACTTTCAAAACCTTTCTTTTTCCCGATCTAGGGTTTTCTAAAAATGTTTAAGTGTTTATGTGACTTTCTTTTATATGTATTTGCCTCTACTATGTTCTTATATTTTTCTTCTACCACGTATGCGCTTTTATTATGTTTTATATACCCTGTTCTTGTATGTTCTTCTACTGTGTTTTCTATACTATGTTCTCATATGCTTTTCTACTATGTTCTGGAATTTTCTTCTACCATGTTCTGTTATGTTTCGCCTACTATACTTTTCTACTGTGTTCTTAAGTGTTTTTACTATTTTTTCTTCTACTGAGCCCAGTTTAAGTTTCTTTTAGGAAAACCTCTTAAGCACGCTTCTTCTACTGTTCTTAGCAGTATTTTCCATTATGTTCTTTGAATCCTCCTACTGTGTTTGCATGTTACTTTGTTATCATATTTTCTCATGAGTTTCTGCTACTGAAAGGAACATGGAAGAGGTTTCAGTTCTAAAACCTCTAAGCCTGTTTTGACTACTTGCTTTCTCATCTTTGTACTTGATTCAAGGTGAAAACCCTAGAATTTGGGGATTCCACCAAGTTTGATTGTGGGATTTGATTGAACTAGGATTTTATTTCAAAACCCCTAATTCTTTCAGACCAACTTCAAGACTCTGAATTGAGTTTGGGGCTTCCTTGTTTTCATGTGATTCTGACCTTTTTACTAAACTCTTCTATACTGGATTTCTCTATTGATTTTACAGTAACATGACAGTTTTCTTTCATACTTAACATGCTCACATGCTCTTTATATATGATGAATTTGCCTCTAAATGGTTTTCGAATTTGCAATTAGTTCAAGCTTCCTTCTGAATATAGCCTGATTGATTTCTTTCCATTGTTTGCTGATTTCCTCTGTGACTCGATCTAAGTAAAAACCTTTTCCATCTTTTCTGACTTGGTTCATTCATATAAAATCTCAGGCCATTTGATTTACTGGTTGTTAATTGATCTTGTTACCTTATTTGCACTAACCGTGTACTTCAAAACCTTGTACTTAAATAACATTTTAATGTATGTGCCCTTAATCACATGCTGTGAACAAAGTGTTTATTCAATTTCTTTCCTTAATTGGTTTTTACCCGTTTGAATCTGAATCCCTTAATTAAAGGGGGTCTTGTGTAATTGATTGATAATCAGTTCTTCAATTATTTTCCTACCTTATTTTCTCATGACTTTCACACTATAAATACACGAATCTTTAACACACATCGGACGATTAAAAATACTTCACCATTCATAATCCCTTCTGAACTCTTAATAGCACTCTCTTTTTGTCTGCTCTATGGCGTTTACAAGACTGTTGCATTTTCTTTATTTGTTTCTTTGAAACTGGTATGTCCTAATTTAAGTTTCAGCATCACCACAATGTGTTTATTTACAGCTTTCGTATACATGTTGTTGACACCCAATTTTGACCCTCCTTTCTTCCAAACTATTTCTTTAAGCTTCTAATATCACTAATAATGTAAGAAATAATTATTTTACCATTTTAGCACAAACTAGACCTTATTATTATTATTATTATTATTATTATTATTATTATTATTATTATTATTATTATTATTATTATTATTATTACTGCTGTTATCGTGATTATTATTATTATTATTTTGTCACTATTACTATTAGTACTATTATTAATGTTATTATTATAATTATTATTACTACTAATATTATTCTTTATAGTATTATTATTGTCACAATCATCATCATTATTATTATTTTTATTTTTAGAATAATTTTTATTGTCATTTTTTGTGAAAATATTTTCTCCTTTCCTCTTTTATTTTTTGTGTCAAAATCAGCTTTTCTTCACCATGGTCAAAAGGTGTGTGCCTACCAAGACAATATTCAATTTCAAACAATGAAATTTTCAGAAAATCAAAGCCACACCCGTGACTTCTTCTCTTCCTTTCTCTTTCCTAAACCTACGCATGTTTTTTTTTTCCTTTATTCACAAAAGTCAAATATGGAGAACCTACCCCTTTGTTTTTTTTTCCATTTTTTGACTAAAATTCAAGCTTCAACAGCCCTTTGTCTGTCCAATTTCAAGCAAAGAAAAACTTTCTCTCATCCTATGTATCGATGATCAAGAAATGATCCTCCAATTTTTACGCTACAAGAGTTGTCGAATATCTCCAAGATCTTACCATTTAGTGCAAGAACCGAGCGAATCTCGTGCGTGCCTAATGCGGTTCCAACGTTCAGATTTGAACGGCTCCATTTGACTTCATTTGAAATATGAAACACAAAAAATATCCCGCTAAAAAACAATCCCTAGCTCTACATCTCCTATAAATACTAGCATTTTTGGGTCTATTGGAGGGGGAATAGAGAGAGGAGCTGGGCAGCCCTTTCTATCCCCCCTTAGCCCTCAGTGGCTAACTATTCAAAGCTTATCTTCTTCCTTGCTCTCTAAAAATCCATCTTTTAAGTTTTCTCTGCTTTTTGACCTCTATTTAGTCCATAGCCTTACCAAAGCTTTTATTTATTTATTTGTTGTGTCCGCATTTGACGATCTTCCGAAAGAGCTGAGCCAAAGTCGAAGATCTTCTTGACGCCGCCCTCAGTTCACTGCCCCGCAAAAGGTCTGTATCTTTATTTTTATTTTGTTTTTCTGGAATTTATGGTATGTTCATGTTTCAGTATCTATTTGGCAATGAGCTCTTAATTTGTTGATATTTTATCTTTTATCTGCGGTGCTTTTTGTTGATTTATGATATTATTCTATTTGAAATTGTCATGTTATGCACAGTAGCTTTATTGAAAATCATCCAAATATGTTCATTTCTCTATTTACTTGAATGCTAAAATCATGCCTTACGAAATTATTTTTCTAACTATATACTGCTCCAAACATGAAGGATAACTAATGTCATTGTGCTTATGTGAACTATTCTGTTATTGACAAATCCAAATAGTAGGAACCATGTCCAGTCCTTAATTTTCTCTATGAAAATCATGATAATTTATAGTACAAAGTTAGGGCCCCATGATTGATACTTTAATAATTGCTAACTTAGCCTAAAAGCATACAACTATAACTCCTCCTTTGTTGCAAACCTGTGGAAACAAACTGAAATGGGTGCTCTCATCCATTCAATGATTTAATATGTGAAATTCTTGTCAGATAATGAGTTGTCCGCTAATATTTATCCTTTATTTTTTTCTTTGCATGTACACTTTGGAGCAAATGGAGTCTTCATTCGAGACTCTCGCAGTGGAGTCTCATAGAGACTTAACGCTTACTACCACCACATGGAGTCGTTGCATACCATCTTCCTTATAGGACCGAGAGCACCAAATAGCGAGAAAAACAAGCTAAATGTTTTCCTTTCATTTCATTTTTTCTTATCATTCATGATATTTGGCCTTTACTTTTGATATTTGAGTTTATTTCCAATTTCTGGGATTACATGTTAAAATTTGTGTTAGCATAGTATGTTTAGTTAATTATTAATTTGGTACAATTTTAATCACATAAAAATGGATCATTTATGCATAAGAATATAAAAAAATTAGTTTCACTTGAAATGATGCTTTTAAAACTTCTCGTCAAGTTAGTTTCTAATGACGTTAAGTTAGATTTTTATAAGTCTAGCCGAGCGTTTTAGTAAACTAGGTATTTTACATGTTGAAAATATTTTCTTATGACTTGGTTATAGGAAAAGTGTTATAATAGATAGGATATGGAGAAAGTTGATGCAAAAGTCTTTAGTCTATACAAATAAAATGATACTACACTACGCTATCATATGTTGAAAAACTTTACAAATGAAACCTTGATGTTTTGTCTTCAAGGTTGTCTATTCCATGGAAAAGCAAAACCCATATCAGTTACTTTATCTGCTAAGTAAAATTTTTTTTTCGAGTTGCAGGCTTAATAGACCGCAGTCGGCACTACTATTAAAATAAGAAAACTACCTTCTACACCATTTTTTTGTTATTTCAAGAATTCAAACCGATTTTGATTTCCTCTATTTTTAATAGTTTTAAAAGTTAAAGTGTTAAACTCACTTTCGCCACTTTATAATTCCTAGGCCACTTAAACAGATATGATGACAAAATATTTTGCTACTGCCTAAAGGCCCTTTTTTTTGTTTTATTAAGTTGAACTATTAGTTTTTTTAGTCTCCGCATCAAGCTAACTGATGCTTTTTGAAACGTGTCCACAATTTTTGATTTTTGATTTAGTACTACCTTTTTTTAAAATAATTATATCTTGCATACTTATATATGTTTAGAGTTAGCACCTACCCTTAGCCTTAATTGATCTAAGTTTGGTCGGTTAACTGTAATTAACAGATCCAATAGGGTGCCTTCATAACCTTTCCTATAAGATTAACTAGAACCCTTACCTCGAATTTTAAGGTTAAGCAGACCATAAAATAGAGTTAACTTTAAGTACTATTTAGCTAAATTTGGTGTCCTAATTCACTGTTAAAATAATTAGCTGGCGACTCTTTAATTATTAAACCTTCAGAATTACCAATATGTTATACTCTAGTTTGACCCGTGTTAAAATGGGGTATAACAGCATGGCGACTCTGTTGGGGATTCTAGGTTCTAAAACATAACAAACTTAGGTTAATAATAAAATTGATTTGTGTGTTTATAATGTTTATGATGCTTATTTGAATTACCTTTATGTGATAAACTGCTTTATATGAATTGTTCATTCTTATTGCTTTATATCAATTGTCATCCCGTTTCACTTCCTCTACTTTTGGAAAACTCACACTATACACACACTCAACGGTTACGTGGTTTGCGGCCGTGCACTTTTAAAAAAATACCTTTTAGAGGAAAGTTCGTAGAAAAGTCGATCAGCGGAGTAGTCGACAGTCACGGGCTTTCCACTCTCAAGTTGTCCGCTGGAGAGATGACCAGTTTAGAAAAATCCACTCTTAGTCAGCCTAAGATAGAGCTAAACCAAACCCTTTGAAGAGCATGCATCATTTTAAACTTAGGTGATTTAATACCCGAGGTGTATTAAGTCCATTAGTTAACCTTACCTAAATGTTCAAGTGGGTTTTCAACCCCAAGTGACACTTATCATATTTATGTGCATTATCTGAAGGGTGAACATGTCAATTATGTGGACCATTTGCTTTAAATTATTTAAATCCTAATTAAAGGAGCATGGCCAACTTTTTAAATGTATGAAAAATTTCGAATTACACAATTAACAAGAAGTTTAGATATGACAAAATATATTTTTATTATACATTATTTTGATGAAAATATACTTTCTTTTGACCAAAAAGAGAGGTTTAAGTGATTTATGTACTATATTTTCTTTTAAAAAAATAGAATTATTTAATTAATTTACAGCAATAGAATGACACATAATGGCATATTTATCTTTCAAATACACGTTAGGCTTACCTCTTGCACAAAGAGGTCTCTTACGTATTAGGATGCGCAATTATTTGTTATACTTTGAAATTTGTAACATGCTTGCTTGTTTATTTGCTTACTTGCTATGTTGCTTGATTGACTTTATTATATTTTTTACTAACGTCATTTGCTATTTTTTTAGAAGAAAAGGTGTTGACTATCCGACTTGCTTACATATTATTTAAATGTATTTGTTCATATATTTTATCTTCTGCATATTTTTTATATCATCTTCCTGCATTAATAATTATAATCACCAATCGTTTCGTGCTTAGCACTCTTTAACGACTCTAGAGCACCGTTTAGGTATTTTTCTTAAGTCCAAATTTTTGTTAGGTCCATCCCAATTTTTAGAGTCCAATTAAGATATCCTTTCATTTTCGAAAAAGGATGTTTTGCCCGCAAACTCTTCAACAAGCTTGGTTTGTCATGAAATTCCTCAATATTCGTACCTTAAACTAGCCTTAAAATTTTTCTTTACACAACAATGAGCATCTGACTCCCTAAGCAAGATAGCATTCTCAAAAAAAAAAAAAATTGGCATAATCTTTTATAATATGAGAATATTTTGCCGATCTAATTTCGTGAGTTGATTTTATTCGCGTTCTTTTCTTACAAATATAGTTACATATTTTTTTAAATATCGCCACTCGTGCCTTACATAATTTTTTAATTTATCCAATTCTGGTGCAATCTTGCACCTCTAATTTTTGTCTCATAGCTTCATATCTCTCAGAATTTAAATATTCGTGTCAATTCTCATATACAAGTAGGTAGGTGTCCAATTTTGCATCATCTACCCAGCAATAGAAGACCGCTATTTGGCTAATTTTCAGCATCAAATTCTTTTCAATATTTTTACCTATTCAATTCAAGTGTTTGCATCGTCTTATTTCGGGTGGTCGAGATTAATCTTCACACACCCGTTAATTCTAAGTCTTGGCATGTGAGTTGAGGTAGTATCCCATAATTTTCAAAACGGTTGATACCGTATTCTGGGCCTTGATAACTTTATGACTTGCCAAAAGTAAATAATAATAGAATCATTTCATGTCCAATTGACTCTTATATCCTAATTACATATCTTGATTTTGAGCTTGTCGATATTCAAACAGCCAAATATTGCTTTCAACATCAAAATTATTTGCCTATGGCCTCTTTGAAACACAGTCTATATAAGACTCAGTCTCATTACAATAAAATTTTCATTTCCCTTCATGAAAGAGATTGGGGCAGATTCTTGGCACGCAGGTTGAGTCTGCTCAAAAGGGACATCATGTCATGGAGTATTCATCAGAACCTTCCTAAAGATTGGGGTAATTTTTTTTGAAAAATTCCAAAGGCATGCAAGGAAGTTGACTATGCTAGAGCTAAAACTTTAATTTTCGAACATAATTCAGCCTTTTTACAAAACTTCAAATCATATTGTTTCCATGACAACAAGCCTCGTACGTTAGAGCCCTCTAGATAACAAGTTTTTCTCGTCCATCCATTTTGCAACTTAAGCCCCGTTTCCAGTTTAGGACTTCTACTTAACCATATTATGAAGTACTATCTAGTTATATACTTTAGTATTTTGTGCACTTATTTCATTGTTATAAATACGCTAACACTTTACTTTTATTTTGCAAAAGTTTTATTTTTGATTTAAAGGTTGCCTAGCATTGAACACTGTTTTGGCTGCGAATCTGCATAAAGGACGAAGCTATAATGGCAGACAGATCTGAAGCATTTAGTATCGGTATGAAATTGTTGCAAGCAGAAGGTGAAGATACCGAGGCAAATGTGGTACGAAGAAATTTGTGGGTTAACCTGGGAAGAACTTTCAACGTTCTTCCAAATGCAACCCCTGCTTCTAGCTCAAACCGAAATATTTGCTTAACCATATCCCCTTTCTCAGCTCCTACTTATGCAATCTCTACACAAGTTTCATCAACTTGCAACCCCAATCAAGTTCATGACACAGAAAGAATGCTTAACATTAAAACATAAGATTCAGAATTTAATTGATGCTAACAAACTGCGAGTGCACCTACCAGTTGGAACAAATATCTCAAATGCAAGTCGCAACACAAGCAATATACCGAGCATGGTTGGGCATCCGAAGAAGAAACGTCGTTTGGACTAGTTCACCCTGCATTGTTGGCATTATTATTTTTGCAACTATCATCATATGAGTAGCTATTTTTGTAATCATGTCTTACTTTTGTATGAACTATGTTTTGACCTGATACCCGTTTAAGAGGGGTAACGTAGGCAGCCTTATGGGTTCGGTCTCATCATAATAAAAATTCTATTTACCCCAAAAGCCAAAATCGGGGCAGATTTTGCAGAGGGATCCTCATCATTTGGCAAAGCAAAAAATGAAATCTCTAGCTACATATTTGCTACAAGCACAACGGCAAATTTTAGGAGCCATAGCAACAAGTTGCAGATTCAAAGCCAAACTTTGACATTCAATGCAAGGCAACCATTTCTTTTATACTAATGAATTTTCTTTGAGAAATGCAGGGGCATATTTTAGCTATTGTTGAACAATATTATACGCTATCGCAAAGCTCAGCATCAAGTCAGAAGTTGCAAGAATCATGCAAAGCAAAAGATGAACCCAAGCCAGCGCAAATCAAACTTTGAAACTTATACTTTTTCTTTGAGTGCAAGAATTTATTAATAGAAAAACTTCAGTATAAAGATCCAACGATTGTTCGCATTGCACTAGTAATATTCACTTTTGCAAAGGCATTTCATCAAGCTCTCTGCATCGCACCATTTGTTATTACAAAATCATTTCACTAAGCTCTCTGCATTGCACCATCAATATATGTTACTTCGAATTAACCATACCAAGCTCTTCGCATCGCATTACACAACTATAGATCAAGCATCGCACCAAGCTTCTGCACCGCACCAACGCTTCAAATTGCAAATCAAGCACCATGCATCTAGGTTTGTCCACCTATTAATAGGACATAAGGTTGTCCACCTGATAATAAGACATGAGGTTGTCCACCTATTAATAGGACATAAGGTTGTCCACCTAATAATAGGACATGAGTTTGTCCACCTGATAATAAGACATAAGGTAGTCCGCCTGATAATAGGACATAAGGTAGTCCGCCTGATAATAGGACATAAGGTAGTCCGCCTGATAATAGGACATAAAGTAGTTCGCCTAATAATAGGACATAAGGTAGTCTGCCTAATTAATAGGACATGAGATCGTCCGCCTGATAATAGGACATAAGGTAGTCCGCCTGATAATAGGACATAAGATAGTCCACCTGATTAATAGGACATGAGGTTGTCCACCTTATTAATTGGACATAAGGTAGTCCGCCTAATTAATAGGACATGAGGTCGTCCGCCTGATTAATAGGACATGAGGTCGTCCGCCTGATAATAGGACATTTATGCATTAATATTTATATTTATCCGCCTTTAATTGGGGTTTTGAGCACGCTTGCCTTTAATATGATATTTAGGCTTGTCCGCCTTCAATAGGACATTTATGCATTAAATATTTAGGCTTATCCGCCTTTAATTGGATTTTAAGCACACTTGCCTTTATGATATTTAGGCTTGTCCGCCTTCAATGGGATATTTATGCATTATATTTAAGCTTATCTGCCTTTAATTTAATTTTTAAGCATGTTTGCCTATTAATATTGTATTTAGGTTTGTCCACCTTTAAGAGGACATTTATGCATTAATTATTTAGGTGTATCCGCCTTTAATTGGGTTATTAAGCACGCTTGCCTTTAATTTGATATTTAGGCTTGTCCGCCTTCAATAGGACATTTATGCATTAAAAATTAGGTTTATCCGCCTTTGATTGAATATTTAAGCACGCTTGCCTTTATAACATTTAGGCTCGTCCGCCTTTAATAGGACATTTAAGTATATTTTCATTTAATATAGTAGTTAGGCTTGTTCGCCTTTAACATATATGCATTAAATATTTATGCTTATCTGCATTTAATTACATTTTTAAAGCAAGTTTGTTTTTAATATGATATTTAGGCTTGTTCTCCTTCAACATGACATTTTAACACATATTCACATGCTTTTCATTAATTTATTTCGACCTAGATGGTCATGTTTTTAATGTCATTACTAAAATGCATCATTATCATAAATCAATGCAAAGCACATTTATAAAACTGCATGTTATTATTAAAAATCATCACTGGCATAAAGTTATATTTTTATCAAATTATTTCGGCCGACTAAGCCGCATTGTATAAGTAAATGCTCAAAAGGTGTTATTTTCATGAGATTACTTTACAGCACATTGCATTTTAATATCTATTCTACTGACGAATTTGCCTTGCATGAAACATAGTGCAACACGATGATCAAGCCAAATTATCGCATATTTTATTTAAAAAACTCATAGTTTTGTTTGAGTGCAGGAATTTACCAATAATAAACTTCAGCATGTAGATTCCAAATTATTGGCACCGCTCCTTGAATATTTTCTTCTGTAAAGGCACTGCATCAAGCTCTCTGCACCATTAATATTCGCTACTGCACCAAGCTTTATGCATCACACCCTGAATATCGTTATTATAACCCTAGCACCAGATCAAGCTTTATGCACCATATCAAGCTCTTTGCACCGCATCATATCAATCTTTATAATTACAAGTAAAACACTACATATCAGGCTTGTCCACCTTCAAATAGGACATATCGGGCCCATTCACCCTCAAATAGGATATATCGGGTCTACCCGCCTTCAAATAGGATATATCGGGTCCATCCGTCCTCAAATAGGATATATCGGGTCTATCCGCTCTCAAATAGGATATATCGGGTCTATCCGCCCTCAAATAGGACATAGAGCTAATCCTCCCTCACAAATGACATCAATTTATTTCGACCCAAGTGATCCCTCTTGCATAAGCATTGCCAAAACATATTTTTCATAAATCATTACCAAACGTATTTATTTTCATAAGCTAAATTTTCATATGGCATTGCAATCATGAAATATGTCACCATAAAATTATTTTTATATATTTGCACAATAAATTCGCTTTTCATATGAATTAATAAATAAATATTATTTTCATAAGATTACTTTTATGGCATATTGCATCTTATTTTCTAATAATTTTCTTTAGCATTGTTAAGCTTTGCAGGAAATACAGCGCAACGTGGAACTATATCTTAGCAGTGAACTGGGCAATTTATTGGAGAGGAATACCAAACTCTCCAACAAAGGTCAAGGATACTTCGAACTCTGCTCGGCTAAACTCTCAAAACTCCCAAATTAAATCCTTATTTCAAACATCTTTCTTTCAGGCATAATACCTAGTGTCTCTATAATTCGACACTGGGGCAGCATTTTTAGGACCTGCATCAAAAGTGAATCCTGCTCCAGGGTACCATAAGTCTTGAACTACATATGACCAGATTCTCGTAAAACCCGATATATGTAGGCAACTCAAAATTCGAGTTCGACCGCAATCATTTTTTTTTTATTTTTGTTCCTTTGTCCCATTCCAACCTTGATGGTCGGGATAAAATTGGCTACTAAGTCAATTTCTTTGCCCGAAAACTCTTTTATCGTCTCCGGTCAAAGAGGGGCAGTTGTTGACACCTAATTTTGACCCTCCTTTCTTCCAAACTATTTCTTTAAGCTTCTAATATCACTAATAATGTAAGAAATAATTATTTTACCATTTTAGCACAAACTAGACCTAATTATTATTATTATTATTTACTTAATATCATCATTAAGACAAGAGGGGTTGCTCTGATGGTAAGCAACCCCCACTT